>VDFB02334667.1:0-23119 GCA_007258455.2 Sequoia sempervirens | reverse complement strand
TAGAATTATTTCCTTTGTTATTAGAGTTCTCTTAATCTTCTAAATTGACCTCTTATTTATAGGAGCATAATATGAATCATCCTCCTCTCTCTATTGTAATAATAGCCTAGTTCCTCCAACCTATCATCATGTACCTCCCCCCTTTCCCATGTAATATGTGCCTTAGGTGTTAAATGGTTCCATCTTGGTCTCCTTATTGATGCATTTATATCCTTCCACATCCATCTATATAGTATCAAAATAAAGGTAATTTTTTTGTTATCATCTCCCTTAATTGCTAAAGAACCCATTATGCAAGGATGGGTGGATTATTATCTAGGATCACATCTTAAAAATCCTATAGAGGTCATGGTATGTGTTTCTTAATACATATATTCCCATACAAACCTCTTTCCATGTATTATCAACTCTCCTATAATAGACACCTTACTAAAATTTCATATGATATATACCCAAGTGTTTCCAATTGGAATTGCTATAATTATACTTTTATGGTATTCTAGATATTCATAATAGTTTTCATAAATCTACCAAATAGACCCATTCTTGACATTGAACCTACATAATTTTAGGTATCTCCAATGAAATAAATCCATATCACTCTCACTCGTGCTCTCCTATCTTGTGGAGAAAATAGAATAAAGTTTTATTCCAATGATTTAGATCCCTATTAATCATGTAGGTGTCATAGAGAGTGATCATCCACTCTTCATAAACTTGTAGAAACCAAAAAGTTTTATATTATGTGTTCTAATAAGTGAAAACATTACAAAAATCTCTACTGGATGGTGACAACAGAGATTTTTTTAAGGAAACCAAATTTCATTTTAAGGTCCTAAGACAAAATGAATGCTTTATTGTTAAGGGTTTAGATTTTACAATTGAGGGTTTAGGGTTTAGCAAACTTAGGGTGAAGTTTCGGTGTCCCTTGGAATAATGGACTTGCAAGTTAGTGCCAATCAGAAATCAATTGTACACTTGGATTTACGAATTTTCTAACTAAATTTGCAAACAAACATTGATAAAATTTATGAATTGTAACTATTCTTTAACATATTGTTTTCTAATCTAATTATAATTTAACATTGAAACTAAAGTTTATCATATCGCTTTCCATACAACGAAAATGAAATTTTAAAACATTTAAGCAATGCAAATGAATTTTCTTGAGCTCGAAATTAGGGTTTTCAAAATCAAAATGATTTGTTCGATTTCAATTTAGGGTTTTAGAATTTTTTTTGTTTCAATTCAATTTAGGGTTTCAATTTCTAAGCAATTAGGATTTTTAATGCAATTTTTTGGTTTCATTTCAAACTAGGGTTTTCAAATTCATTTTTTTTGTTTGATTTGAATTCAGGGTTTCAAAAAGCTTGATTAGGGTTTCAAAATGCAACTTTTTATTTCATTTCAATTTCTAGGGTTTTGAAATGCAATTTTTTTGTTTTGTTTCAATTAGGGTTTTCAAATACAATTTTTTTTGGTTTGATCGAACAATTTAGGTTTCAAAAGCTAAATTATGTTTCTAAAATTCAATTCAAGGTTCATTTTTTCATTTCTATTGAGAAATCTTCAGGTTTCATTGTATTTTTTCATCTATTTCTACAATTCCTCATTTCTACTATAACAGGAAATAAAATGCTTAAAACGTCAAATAAATTTAAAAAAACATGCTAAATTTAGTTATTCTATTGACAATTTCAATAAAAAATGCAAAAATGCAAAATAATGGGGGTGGACAGGTACCTAGTGACTATTTGTGGAGGTCATTGTCGCTCAGAACTCTGGATCTTGTGCATAGGTAAAATGCAGTTTGTTCATTTTTAAAAAAAATAATAACATTGTGGTGAACGGGATCCCGCTGTATCAATTCGGGATCTGCTCTCATTCATTTCATTCAAGACCCTTTATCAAATGGGATCCCAATTTTTAAAAAGTGGGATCATGTTTTACATTTAGGCTCGGGATCCCAAAGCTAAACAGGATCCCGATTTTTAAAAATCGGGATCCCATTTTTGCAATGCCGATTTTATTTTTTTGGCTAAGGCAAAAAATTCCATGTTTCATGGACTCAACTTTGTGCACTTACCCTTTAATTAAATTTAATGATAAACTAGTGTTGTAATGTGTCTTGCACATTTACATTGGTTCTTGTGCCTTCCTAGGCTATATGGACCTTATTTTAGTGTTGTAAAGTGTATTTAATCACACTTTCACATTGATTTATGTGTCCCAAGCCCTATTTGACATTTACATCATCATTAATAAGACCATCTTAACCCATATTGTGCATCCTGAGGCTTTAATTGATCAAATACCCAACAAAGTTGCTGTAATTAAACTTTATTTCCTTATTTCTAGCTTTAGCTATTGGAATGGTTTCCTTAGGCACCACTCTTCCATGCATGGAAAGCAACCATTCAGTGGGACCCATTCAATTATGTGTGGCGAATAATGAGTCCCATTTGTCTCATTTGACCTTGGAGCTTGCAGTGCTGAAATTTAAAGTTTAATTTCACTACATGTTGGCATGTGATGAGGTATAATCGAGATACTAAGGTACAATTGTCTATAAATAAGTTTTTTTATCCTCATTTTACATCTAAAAACTCATTTTTACATCTCTCATCATTAATTCATCATCTATGTTCTCATCCAAAGTCAAGCAAGCTAGGGTTTCTTCATTAGAAGTCATCAAGTTAGCTTTCAAAGAAATTCAAGGGTTGAATCTTCATGTATTGTTGCGCACTCTCTAAGATCAATCATCATGGCAAGGTAATCAACTCCATTATTGCATGCTCTATTCCATGTTTTCATCATTTTGGCTTTAATTACCTAAAAGGGGTTTGACCAAGGCAAAACCCCATGCCCTAACCTTCAACATTTCTTCTTCTCCTCTTGTGTAATTGTAGATTTAGGTCTCTTGGAAGCTTAGAAATAATTGAAGATCAAGTTGCAAAGTCATTCAAGTCATCTCTTCATTAATCAAGTCAAAATATCAACAAAAAGTCATTTCAAAGCCCAACTGGATAGTTTCCAAAGTGGACACCTGTAGAAGATAGAAGTGTAGATCTAGACCTACAGAATCAAGTCTTGACTTTTCATATTCCTACAGGAGGACTGATTCACCATGCATGGCGAATTAGTCCCACCTATAGGCCTGAAAACTAATTTTCTCATAATTCAACTCTCAGCAGTCAGAAACCTATTTTTGGAAGTTTTCACTAGAAGAAGGACTAATTCACCTGCAGCAACTAATATTCCAATGCACGCCGGATGCTGACTTCTAGAATATTCCAACTTTCCACAACATCAATCTTCCTGTGTGCATTTTATGTCTAATTCTATCAATTTATGTTTTCATTTGTCTAGGTTTCTAGTTCATATTTTTCAATCAACATTGTGTTTTCCAGCATCTTGCATTAGGTTAGTTTACATTCATTGATTTGCATTTGTAAGCATTCAAACACATCTACACACACTTCACATCAATATTCCATCCATCATTACATTAATCTTGAGTGAAACATTGTGCATTTTGGTCCAATCCTTCCCCTTTTAGGTGCAAAACCATAAAAGACAAATGAAGGATTAAGACACCCAAAATCCTCTGTTTCATTTGGTAGAAAAAATTACATTTTTTTATTTCCTTCTATCGTATGATTCATCATGGTTTATTCATATTTTTTCTAAAAGATCATGAAATGGAAGAAAAGACCTTAAAAAAATCCTTTTGGAGTGTGGGTAAAAGTATGTTTCAAACCCTAGACTAGTCTCACGTGGCTCATACAAACAAAATTTTAGCACTTTCATGCCCTAGATGGGTGCTTTTGAAAAATGTCCCTCCATACTTGTGGGCTTTCATCCCACAAATTTTGGGGCTTCTTGATAGCATTATTAGGGTGGATAGGCCAAAAGTTTCCCTCCCAGACATGAATGTTCATGCCCTAGTTTCAATAACTCCAGGTATTGAATTACCAAAGGCCATGAGGGTTTCACTTGATGACTCTGTTCTTGGATTCCCTATTGAAGTGTTAGGAGAAATTAACGCTTCTTACCTATGTAGCAAGGAGGGGAACATTCATAAGAATTACCCCATCATCTGCAAGAATACTAACAAAAATGTTACCATGGCCGCTAGTGAAAGGATGGGTGGTGTGGAGAGGGTCAATGTTGAAAGCTCAAATCTAGGTGATTCCCATGAGGAAATTAGGGCCCTGATGGAAGGATCCAAGAAGAGGCCTAGGATCTCCCACCCCACTCATTGTGGAAAAAAGATGACATTCAAGTTTATCTTACCTTTATTAGATGCATAGAACAACTGAGAGGGGGGGTGAATCACTTGTATGCTTTTAAAACATCATAAACCCTCCTTAACATTTAGATCTGCATTAGTTCTTAAACCCTTATCCACCATTAAACCCTTAACATGCATTAACAAAATGTAAACATGTAAAACAGTAATGCAAACACATCAAACACATAAGAACACCATATTTATGTGGAAAACCCAAGAAGGGAAAAACCACGGTGAGGATTAGCTCACTAATATATGAATTGCAACACCGAATACAATAGGGATCACTACCCAAAAATATAAAGAAAGGCTCACTATTGGTGGCTCACTACCAAAGGAATCATTGTCCAAAAGAAAGAAGAAATAAGGGGTGGCTCAATGCAAATTTGAACTGCTAACAATGCATCTCTCATATGTCGAAGGTACAGTTCCACTAAAGCACAAACAACACATCAAACAGACTAAAATGTAGACACCTTATGCTCACTACACTAGGAAGTCATAGGCATTAAGGTTCACGCTTAGATCAACAATCTTGATCACTTTCTCTTCTTTTGCATCACACACTCTTCACACACAATCCATACAACAATTATTCTTGCATTTATACCCTTCGCAACCTAAAAGAATCTCAAATAGGTCAGCCTTAATGAAACATATACACCTCAACCATATAACACCAAATAGGTCAGCTCCAAACACTTCCACAATATAAAGTGAAGCCAAACCATGCAACTACTTAATTGGGACCCAAATCTACATAAACATGCCTCTCAACACTTCCTCAATCAACAATTATCCTTTGCAATTAGCGCTAGCATGCCAATTTAGAAAAACCTACACTAACCCTAACAAGTGACACCAATCACTCCTCTCAAGGTCTCAAAACATCTCACAGACCACACAGAAACACTCCACACCATTCATACAACATCTCAAAATACTCCAACACCATTTGAATATTCTACACAACTACTACAACCACCTAAAACTCAAGAACACCTTCATTTTGTGCAACCAGACATACTGACATAAACATCCAGCACATCATAAAATATTGTGAAACAACTTAGCACCTAAAACTTTAAGGGAAGGTAGATACAAACATTATAAGCATGTTCTCAGATCTAGAACACTAGAAACTTCACTACAAAGAAATGCAGAGCAATCTCATTTCTCCCAGACAAAACTGCTTCATAGTTCATACACTAGTGAACACAACTTCTTCTACCATATGATCCAGAACCTAAAACTCTAGATATAACACCTTGAAACACCTATGATCATCATGTCCAAACCACACGATCACATCTTTAAACAAGAAGAAATGTGGAGCAAAATACTAAACAAGAATCTATCAAACTAAACTTTCTTTTATTCATTTTTTTTTAAAAGCACTTGGAAACCAAGCACCACAAACACCAACTCATCATATGTAGCACCTTCTCAACATCTCAACCACACAAAAGGTTAATATCCACAAACACTTACTCATCATTGCTACATTAGAGGTTGACAACAGTGGCAATACTAATGACAACATAATGCAACCAACACACTTGAACACACTTGCTTCCTCAGGGGTTGACATCAATGCAACAATGCTCTGTTGACATCAATGGCAACACAAGTTTCCAAAAATCTCCCCCTTTTTCATTGATGGAAACACCTGATATGAAAAACTATCAATAGCAACTAGCAACTTTGATCATCAACGCATACTACACATCAGTGCACACTGCTCCCCTTTGCACAAGAATTTATCCTCTCCTTCTCTTCATATGGTTTTTCAGCTTTCTCCCCATCTGAAATCAATGGAAAAGGACAAAAAATAGTTTCCTTTCTTAAATACTTAGACAAAATACTTTCATACTTTGTCCCCCTTTGGTCTTTAGACCATATCAACTTTTGTACTATTCTTTTTCAACCACTTCAACTTTTTCTCCCCCTTTAACAGCATACAAAGGGAAACATTTTCATACACCACTCATCTTCTACATATTCCCTCTTAGGAATACATAATATGTTACATCAAACTGCACCAACCATCAATCACTACTACCCACTCCCCTTGAGAGGTAGCCTTCAACATCAGTCCAAGACCAAGAGATATATCTTGAAATGCTTCGAGCAGATAGATGCGGACACTTATGCATCTAGTTGAAAGGAGGGGAAATAACCCCTAACTTCTCCTAGAGATACTCAAAAGTATCTTTTGGAAGAGTCTTTGTGAAAATATCAAAAAACTTAATCCTTAGTAAGCACATAATCCAACTTCACCTCATTCTCTACAACTTTATCTCTCAAGAAGTGATACTGGATTGAGATATGTTTTCTTCTTGAATGCATTACCAAATTATTTGAAATATTGATTGCACTTGTATTGTCACACATAATAGGAATAGTTTCATCATATGAAAATCTGATATCTTTCAATATTTGCTTCATCCATAACACCTGTGTTCAGCATGATGCTACTGCAATATATTATGCTTCTGCAGTAGATAATGACACTGAATCCTACTTCTTACTTAGCCATGAAACCAACCTGCTTCCAAAAAAGAAAGAACCACCACTTGTACTTTTCTTGTCATCTGCACATCCAACCCAATCTACATTTGTATATGCCCTCAAAGACAATTCAGCATCCTTAGGATACCACAAGCCATAATCTGAAATTCCCTTCAAATATTTGAATATCCTCTTCACTGCTGCAACATGAGATTCTTTGGGATCTTCTTGAAATATAGCCATAAGACAAATTGAATGCATGATATTCGGTCTAGTAGCAGTAATGTATAATATTCCACCAATCATTGATCAATACTTTCTCTTATTTGTCTTAGGAGATTCATCATTCTTGCTCAATTTACAACCAGTAACCATATGAGTACATACCAGTTTAGAGTCATCCATTACAAACTTCTTCAATAATTCTTTAACATACTTAGATTGTGATATAAATATACCTTTCTTTGATTAACTCATCTGCAAACCGAGGAAGAAATTCATCTCCCCACAGGTGATCCCACACAGTGGTTACACTTTTTGGCCAAATCCTGACATTAAACCGATTTTAACTAAACCTTCAATTTTGGGGTAACCTATAGCTACTAAACCATGAGAATTTTAAGATGATGCAAACTAGTGATTTTGTGACATTTTGTCTCTAGATTCTAAAATATATTTTCAAAAAAAAAAATTGAGCCGAAATGATTTATTTTTCCATCTCCTTTGAAATTAGTTTTAATAGTAGCCACCATTTTTAAAGAGATGTTCACCGATAACAACATAACTTTTTTCTATGAAGGATTGAATTGCATTTTTTCCAAATTTAGATTTGTAACTATGATATATAGCATGTTCATTTGGTTTCATAGTGTTTTATTGAATATTTTTTTCTTAATTAAGTTTTGAAGTCAAACCAATTACAATTTAGACATAGGTGAACCATATACAACATAATTTTTTTTGTATGTATCTAAAATTCCTCTTTTTTGTTGGATCAAGGACATCAATGCCTCCAGTACCTGGAGAAAGTATTTTAGAATATTTTTGATAATCTAATGGCTCTTTCTTCCACACAAGCAGAATAGAGAGTTTGATTGTAAAATTGTAATTTAATTAAACTAAAATAAATAAATAACAAAACCAAAATATATTAAAACCACATTTGATGGATAGCTGCCGAGGACTATAATCATCTAGTTGGGTATGTGAAGTTGATTCCATTTTCATCTTCAACTCGAGCTTCAAAAGGCAAAATTTTGTAGAAAAATGCACATGGAGGGGGAGAAGGGAGAAAAAGGGGGGTTTGAGGCCACTCTCAAACCCCAAATGACCTTCGCTAAGCTGCAAGGTCGATTAGTTGGGGTTTGCTCAACCCCCTTTTCCTTTGATTCCTTTGCGGTTTCATTAGGAAAAATTCCAATTGCGCGGGGGTTCAGCTGGAAATGTAACATGCCTTGAAAAAGGGGTTTGCTCAAAGGGGGTGTTAGCATATTGTTGTCATTGATGTCAAAATGGGATCAAGTGTGAGATGGAACCGATCCTGTATGAAGGGTGTACTAGCATTGATGTCAAAGTGTTGTCATTGATGTCTAAGTGAGATATGTATGTTGAGGATCCGGTTCTCAAAGATGGAGTGTAAGTTGCAAAAGTTACTCAGAATGTTGCAATGTTGTCATGCATTGTTGTCATAAAAGTGTAGAAGACTCTTCTAGGCATCTATAGTGAAATCAAAGGCCAGACTCAATATGGGTTTTCTGAGAGCTTCTCAGAAATATAAGTTGCAAGTCCAAAGGATTATAATGTGCCCAGAAATGATTTATGGTTCTTCTCGGCTTGAATTGGGGTTTTATAGTTAAACCCTAAAGTTACAGTCATGGCACCTTAATAGATTTTCTATTTTGTCATTGACTGCTTGTTGAAGGTTGTAGGTCGCATAAATTGTAAATTATGCCCTTAAACTCATTCGGTGACTGGCCCCATTAACTAGTCACTAGGTTGGTGTTGTTAGTGTGTTCTTTTGAAGATTGAATGGTGTGCACTCCATATTTACACATTTGATGGCTATCGCTAAGGTCCCATGCATCACAAAAAGCTCTTTGAAGTCAGCTTAAAGTTTAGTGATGAGCGATGGAGACTTATCAATGGTTGTGATCAAGTAGATCTAACGGTGTTGGCTAGCCCGCGGAACCTATGGTGGGACCTCGTCCATACCTCACGGGGGAGAGGGGAATAGTGGTCATCAAAGAGGGTTTTCATTGAATGATAGAATAAGTCGATGGTGGTTCCAGAAGACACATGGAGAAATATCGTTTGGTCGCTTCACATCATTGTTGTGAAGTGAAGTGTTTGGATGATTTGTGAGATGAGCGATGGAAGTGGATTATAACATTAGCATGTACACGTGGTAGAATGTTACTACATCACTAAGTGTTTGTGCATCACACTAATACACCTTTAAGAATTGAAGCTTTTAGTGATGTGCGATGAGTGTTGAACGATAGTGGAGAATGACGTTAGAAGCTAACAAATGGCAGATGCCCACCATCCCGCTAAGATTTTATGGGCCCATGCTTTCAACTAGCGAGATAGCAGGGGACAGTGTAGATTGAATGGCGGTTGATCCAATGGTGATCGTCATGTCCATTCACATCGTTGATGGAGAAATAAAGGAATATGTATAACAGCGATGAACGATGTATGATCAATGGTGTAGGTTCAATGGTATGTGATTGAACGGTGATCACTATGTCTCTTCAATCTTGGTTCCAAATAGAAATGGATGTCATGTATGATGTAGTGATATGTGATGATTGTGGTTCCAAAGGAAATGTGATCAACGATGGAGATTTGAAGATTGTTTATTTGACGGTCATATTTTAAAGGTGTGACGATGAATGAAGGACACTGGATCATGGCGTGAATACAAGTGATTGATGGCTTAGATTTGAAAGTGATGATCACAAACAGCTAAGTCCGTGTAAATAGGGTTTCGCTTGCAAACCGACATAGAGATGAAAATTAATTTTTCTACCTACATCAACAAAAAATGTAATAAATATTTGATGCATAGAGGGGCAGCACAAATTGCTACAAAGGTTGGGATCGAGATCAAATCAAATAATCAAAAGGATGCATTAAATGCATATCCAATACTAGGGTTTGACAGACATAATGAAAAATTCTATGCACCAAAAATTAATATTGTGTGGCTTAATGCAGAAGTATGCCAGTGTCAAAGATATCCTAAAACCCTAACACAAGATCTGATTATTGCAGAGAATCTCGAGGAAATCATCATCGGCTAGCAACTACACAAAATTCATTCTAAGAATATTATCTATGAGTGCAACTATGAGAGTCGAGAGAAGAGTAGATAGTGCACAATGCAGAAAGTATTCTAGAGCTCTTGAGGTGGACTGAGAATGCACTAAAGAAGAAGGGGAAGAGTAGAGTCAAACTAGTGGGGTGCAAAGTAGAGAAGAGAGTTGTTGTGGAAGCAAAAAAAACTTGAGCAGTTGTAGAGTAAGTTGTAACATTGAATTGTGTTCTTAATGAACAAATTGTAATAATCATTTATGTTGTAAATCTAATAGGTTGGTGCCATCAGATAACTGAGTTGGTGCTCAATTTATGGGATTGGAGTCTCCTTAGGTTTGGTGCCCTTAAAAATTGTAATAGAAGGTTTCCTTGTGAGGTTGGATTAGGACAGTAGCTCCTAGCAACATTTTCTCACTTTGGTTTTTCCCATCTTGGGTTTTCCATGTACATATTGTGTTATGGGTTGTTAGTTTGTGTGCTTGTTTAAATTTCTGTAATTCATGTTTCAGTTGCACACCAAGTGTTTAAAGATTCAATCTACTCTAAAGGTTAAAGAGTTAGAATTTTAATATCTTCTAATTCACCCCCCCTTCTTAGTAGATTGTTGTGTTCCAACAATTGGTATCAGAGCTCTAGGTTCCCTAGGGGAAGCTTAATCAGCTTGGGTAGGTCCTTGGATTTGTGAACAAAATGGTCGGTCAAGAAAGTTCTTCCACAAACAAGTCACCCTAGTTTGATGGAATAGATTATACTTTTTAGAGTTCATTGATGAAGAGATACTTAGGATCTTTAGGGTTTGATGTGTGGATGTCTGTTGTGAATGAATACACACTACCAGTCACACTTCCTATTTATGTTGTAGGAAAAAGAGATTATGAGAACAATGAAAAAGCATGGTTTGTTATTACAAATAGTCTGTCTAATCTATTCACAGCAAGGTTATGTATTGTAATAATGCACAAGATTTCTAGGATACATTGAAAAAGATCTATGAAGGAGATGACAAGGTAAAATTAGCCAAGCTTCAAGTAATAAGAGCCAGATTTGAAGGCCTAAAAATGACAAAAGAAGAGAAGACTGCTAACTATCTTTTGAAAGTTAATGATATAATGAACTCCATTAGAGGATTTGGAGAAGAAGTGAAAGATGTCGTTGTACTAAAAGTTCTAAGATCAATGACATACAAGTATGATTCTAAGATCTCTTCAATAGAGGAAGGAAGAGAAATAGACAAACTCACTCTAAATGAGCTACATGGCATATTCACTGCATATGAGATGAGGATGGGAGATGCAGAACCATCCAAAAAAGAAGTTTCCTTCAAGGTTGACAACAAAGTGAAGGATGAAGCACCTAAAAAATACAAGACTAAGGTGATCACATCTAAGAATGAAGAAACTAATGAAGAGGAAAATTTCATCAGGAGACTAAGGAGAGGATCCAAAAAATACAAAGGTAAGTTTCCCTTTAAATTATTTGAATGTGGTAAAGTAGGCCATTTTGCTGCTAAATGTCCCTACAATAAGAAAGATAATTATGTGCAAGAGAAAGATGATAAATTGAAGAAACCTTACTACCCTAAAAGAAGGATCTTTCAGAAAAAGAAGAGTCTATACATCTAAGAGGACTATGATGTATCAAATGACAATAATAGCTCAAATGATGAACAAAGTTGTGCTTTTGTTGTGAGAGAAAATTAGTTTATTTTCATGGCAAAAGAATTTCAGGAACAGAAAAATGAAAACGAAAAATACCTTCATGAAGAAGGTGACGGAGTGGGTGACCTAGAAGGAGAACTCATATGTTCTCTAGATGAGATTGATGATCTCAAAGATGAAATTGAGAAGTTAGAAAGGGAGAACAAGCAATAGAAAAAACTTGCACAAAAAGAGTCTGGAAAACTAAGCAAGGATCTAGAAGAATCTACCCAGTATGTGGTAAATTTGAAACTTCAAGTGGAGGAAGCCAAAAGAATGGAAGAAGTAATTAAAACAAAGTTAAAAATTGAAATGGATAGATGCATGAATATTGAGGTAGAAACCGTTGCCATGAGAAAGGATTTGGAGAAAGCTAAGGAGCATGTAGAAAAACGCTTGAAGCTGAAAGGTGGTTCTGACATTCTGGGTGAACTATTGACTACACAAAAGCCAGCTAACAAAGAAAAATCAGGCTTGGGATTGGAAAAAGGACAGAGTTCCTTTGTTGATACTTCTGCAAAATTATATGAACGAGCAGAAGAAAATTTTGAATCTGTTAATGAAAGTGATTGCAAATGAAGTGATCTCAAAGAAAAATTTACAAAAGTTAAGAAAACCAAGGAAGAAAAGAAGTTTGTTATAGACAAGAAGAATAAAAAAACCTGCTCCAAATCATCAGAAGAAAAGGAAAATTTTTAGGACTGATGTTGATAGATTTACAAGAGTGCATGATCCAAGGAGGCCAAAACAAATAAAATCACCTCATCCATCTCAAGGAAATGTTATGACCAGGTATTCATCATACTTCTATGGTTATTGTTATACATGCAATCAATTCACTCATAGAACTAGAGAATGTAGAGTCATTCCTAGAAGGAGCACAAACTTTGTAAGCAAGAATCCATTTTCTCTTTTAGTAGATATGAATGTAATTTTCTATAATTGTAATAACTTTGGTAATATAGCTAAAAATTGTAGAACAAAGTTTACAAGACCAAATGTTGAAAATGAGAAAAGGAAAGATTCACCTCCTAGAGTAAACAAGGAATCTGAAACTATGGAGGATAAGAAAGAAAAGAAAGCTAAGAAGGTGTGGAAATAAAAAGGAGAAAGATCCACACAATCAATGATTGCACATATAGCATTGCACACCAAGAAGAAAAAATCTATCGATGATAGAAAGTGGTTGCTCCAAGCACATGACTGGAGATAAAATAAAATTCATTGAACTCAAGAAGTGTAAAGAAAGATCAGTAAGCTTAGGAGATAATACTACTGTTAAGATTCACGGTAAACGAATCTTGATTCTAGATGGGAAAAATAAGACAAAATATGTCCTTTATGTTGAAGGGTTGAAACATAACCTTTTGAGTGTTAGTCAAATGTGTGACAATGGTTACAAAGTTACATTTAACTCTGAAGGCTACAAGATAAGAAAGAATGGTAAGACAATTGCACAAGGAGTAAGGACTGATAGCAATCTCTACAACCTTTATGAAGTAAAAGGTCAAAATTGTCTGATAAGTCAAGAAGATGAGAGTTGGTTGTGGCATAGAAGATTGGGGCATGTCAATTTTTACAACTTGGTCAAAATAAGCTCAAAAGGGATAATAAGAAACTTTCCAAAAATAACCAAGCCCGCAAACACTACCTGCAAAGGATGTCAGCAAGAAAAGAAAACAAGGGCTAAGTTTCCAACAAAGGATTATTCAATCACAAAACCCTTGCAATTAATTCATACCAATCTATGTGGTCCCACAAGGACAAGAGAGTTGCAAGGTGAGAGGTATTTCATGCTACTAATTGATGATTATACTAGAATGGCATGGGTAACATTTCTAAAGAAGGTTGAGGCATTAGAGAAGTTTAAGATATTCAAGAAGCTTGTTGAGAAGGAAACTGGTAGGAGAATCAAGTGCTTAAGATCAGACAAAGGAGGAGAATTCACATCAAATGAGTTCAATAGGTATTATGAAGACCATGGAATCAAGAGGCAATACTCTACACCAAGAACTCCACAACAAAATGGAGTTGTAGAGAGAAGGAATAGAATAGTTAAAGACATGGATAGAGCAATGTTGAGCGAGGCCATGTTGACAGACACTTTTTGGAAGGAAGCGGATCACACTGTAGTATACATTTAGAACATATCTCTTCTAAGAGAAAACAATGGCAAGAGTTCATATGAACTATCGTATGCTAGACCCGCATTTTTCAAGTATTTCAAAGTATTTGGTAGAAAATGCTACATAAAAAGAGAAGATGAAAATTTGGGTAGTTTTAATTCGAGAAGTGATGAAGGCATATTTTTAGGATATTCCACTCGAAGCAAAGCTTACAAATGCTACAACAAGAGGTTGCACAAGATGGTGGAAAGCATCAATGTCAAGATTGATGAGTCAAGCCCAACAGAAACAACTTTGATATTGAATCAGAAGATGAAGAATAAGTTGTTAATGAAGAAAATGAGGAAGAAATATGTGATCCAGAGAATGAACAAGCACCTACAAAATATTTGAAGGATCATCCAGCAAATCAAATAATTGGTGACAAAATGAAGGAGTTCTGACCAAGAGAAAGCTTACAAAGAATAAGGAACAAGTAAATTTTGCTCTCTTGTCATAGATTGAGCCAAAAAGCTTCTATGAAGCTAGTAAGGATGAGAGTTGGATAAAGGTCATGGAGGAAGAGTTAAATCAGATTGAGAAAAGTAACACATGAGAATTGGTCCCTAGACCCCCAAGCAAAAATGTAATTGGTACAAAATGGGTGTTTAGAAACAAACTCAATGAGGTTGCAGCTATTGTGAGGAATAAGGAAAGATTAGTGTGCAAAGCATATGCACAAGTCGAAGGAATTGGTTTTGAAGAAACATTTGCACCTATGGAAAGATTAGAAGCAATAAGAATGTTTCTTGCATTTTCAGTCTACAAGGGATTCAAAGTATATCAAATGGATGTTAAATCTACATTTCGAAATGGAAACCTAGAAGAGGAAGTCTACATAGAACAACCAAAAGGTTTTCAACTATAAAAAGAAGAGGATTATGTATGCAGATTGAGAAAGGCATTGTATGTTCTAAAACAAGCACCTAGAGCATGGTATTCCATATTGGACTAGTACCTGCAGCAACAAGGATTCAAAAAGGGATGTGCAGACAGTAATTTGTACTTCAAATTAGAAGGTGAGCACATGATTATTGTTGTTGTTTATGTATATGACATCATTTTTGGAGGTAGCAATGATAAGATGTGTAAAATATTTGCTACGCATGTGCAAGATGAATTTGAGATTTCAATCTTAGGGGAGTTGTCATTTTTCCTTGGTTTACAAATTGTTCAAACTGACAATGGGACATTTATATCTCAAACTAAATATGCAAAGGAAATGCTTAAAAATTTTGGTATAGAGGATAGTAGACCAGTCAGTACCCCCATGATAACTGGTTGTAAGTTAAGCAAATTAGATGAATCACCAGATGCAAATCAGATGGTGTATAGGTCAATGATTGATATCCTGTTGTATCTAACTACATCAAGACCAAATATTATGCAAGCAATATTTTTAGTGGCAAGGTTTCAGGTTGCACCAAAAGAGTCTCATTTCAATGTAGTAAAAAGAATATTTAGTTACATGAAAAGTACTATTGATTATGGGCTATGGTACCCCAAGAGCAAGTATTTTTCCTTAATAGCATATATAGATACGGATTGGGTAGGAAGTATAGATGACAGGAAAAGCACAAGTGGAGGATCATTCTTCTTGGGAAACAAGTTAGTTTCCTAGATGAGCAAAAAGAAAGAATCAATCACTATTTCCATGGTAGAAGTAGAATATGTAGCAACAGCAACATGTTGTACTCAAGTCCTATGGATGAAGCACACTTAAGGACATCAAGGTAGAGTACAAAGAACCTATCTCAATTCTTTGTGATAATTCAAGTGACATAAACATATCAAAGAATCCAGTGATGCATGCTAGAACCAAACACATATCCATCAAGTATCACTTCATCAAAGAGAAGGTTGCAGACAAGGAGGTCAGCATGGAGTATGTTCCCACTAAAGAACACATTGGTGACATTTTCACCAAGCCTCTTCCCAACAAACAATTTGAATATCTGAGGTAGAATTTGGGAGTCATTGCCCCAACATCATATCACTAGACACTAGTGATAGGGCATGTGTCCAGGGAGAGATTCATTTATACTTCATTCATCCTTGGAAATGGAAAGGATAGATCAAGTTAGGTAATAATGGTCTTACAAATTTCTAATGACTTGATGGTTGCATAATCAAAGATTCCCACTCTCTTTGAATTTCTTTTCAAAGGGGGAGTATAGTGTCAGGGGGAATCTGCCCTTTTCTAGTGATGTCAAATGGGGGGAAATGTGAGAAAATGCTCAAAATAGGAGCATGGTGTGCAAGGTAGAGATGCATTTCAAAGGAGTAAATTGTTGTGTAAATGGTTCAATTGATACAAAGCTTTAATGTTACAAATTTCAATTGGTATCAGACCATTTATTTAATTGGTATGAGCATTTAGTTTTTCCATCAATGACAAAGAGGGAGATTGTTAGCATATTGTTGCCATTGATGTCAAAATGGGATCAGGTGTGAGATGGAACTGATCTTGTATGAAGGGTGTGTCGGTATTGATGTCAAAGTGTTGGCATTGATGTCTAAGTGAGATATGTATGTGGAGGATGTAATTCTCGAAGATGGAGTGTAAACTGCAAAATTTGCTCATAATGTTGTCATGCATTGTTGTCATAAAATTGCAGAGTACTCTTCAAAGCATTTGTAGTGAAATCAAAGGCCTGACTCAATATGGGTTTTTTGAGAGCTTCTCAAAAATATAAGTTGCAAATCCAGAGGATGAATAATGCACCTAGAAATAATTTACAGTTCTTCTCAGCCTAAATTAGGGTTTTGTAGTTAAACCCTAAGGTTGTAGTCATGGTGCCTTAACAGATTCTCTATTTTGTTGTTGACTGCTTGTTGAAGGTTGCAAGTCACATAATTGTAACTTATGCCCTTAAACTCATTCGGTGACCAGCCCCATTACCTAGTCATCGAATTGGTGTCACTGGTGTGTTCTTTTGAAGATCAAACAGTGCATGCTCCATATTTACACATCTGACGGCTAACACTAAGGTCCCATGCATCGTGGAAAGCTCTTTGAATTTGGCTTAAAGTTTAGCGATGAGCGATGGAGACTTATCAACGGTTGCGATCAAGTAGATCTAATGGTGCCCGCTAGCTCGTAGCACCTATGGTGGGACCTTTTCCATACCTCGCGGGGGAGCATGGAACGGTGGTGATCAAACAGGGTTTTGATTGGATGATAGAAGAAGTCGATGTGGGTCCAACAGACACATGGTGAAATATCGCTCGGTCACTTCAAATTGCTATTGTGAAGCGAAGTGTTTGGATGATTTGTGCGATGAGTGATGGAAGTGGATTATGACATCATCATGTACATGTGGCAAAATGTTACTACAGCATTGAGTGTTAGTGCATCGCACTAATACACCTTTAAGAATTGAAGCTTTCAATGATGTGTGATGAGTGTTGACTGATAGTGGAGAATGACGTCAAAAGCTAACAAATGGAAAATTCATGCTAGCCTACTAATATTTTATGGCCCATGATTTCAACTAGCGGGATAGCGAGGACAGTGTAAATTGAATGGTGGTTGATCCAATGGTGATCATCATGTCCATTCACATCGCTAATGGAGAAATAAAGGAATATGTATAACAATGATGCACGATGTATGATCGATGGTGTAGGTTCAAAGGTATGCGATCAGACGATGATCACTATGTCTCTTCACATCATGGAAATAGAAGTGGATGTCTTGTGTGATGTATCGATACGCGATGTTATGGTTCCAAAGGAAATGTGATCAACGATGGAGATTTGAAGACTATTTATCTAATGGTCATGTTTTAAAGGTGTGACAATGAATGAAGGACGCTAGATCGTGGCACAAAGACAAATGATCGATGGCCCAAATTTGAAAGTGAAGATCACAAATAGCTAAGTTCGTGTAAATAGGGTTTCACCTGCAAATCGACATACAAGTGAAAATTAAATTTTCTACCTGCATCAACAAAAAATGTAATAAAGATTTGATGTATATAGTGGTGGCACAGATTGCTACAGAGGTTGAGATCAAGATCAAGTTGGATAATCAAAAGGATGGATTAAATGCATATCCGATACTAGGGTTTGATAGAGAGAGAATAAAGGAAAATTCACTACACCAGAAATTAATGTTGTGCAACTCAATGCAGGAGTATGGAAGTGTCAAAAGATATCCTAAAACCCTAACAAAAGATATGATTATTGCAAAGAATCTCGAGGAAATAATCATCGGCTAGCAACTACACAAAATTGATGATGAGAATATTATCTATGTGCAACTATGAGAGTCGAGAGAAGAGTAGATAGTGCACAGTGTAGAAAGTATTTTAGAGCTCTTGAGGTGGATCGAGAATGCACTAAAGAAGAAGGGGAAGAGTAGATTCAAACTCATGGGGTGCAGAGTAGAGAAGAGAGTTGTTGTGGAAGCAACAAAAACTTGAGCAGTTGCAGAGTAAGCTATAACATTGAATTGCACGTTCTTAATGAACAAATTGTAATAATCATTTATGTTATAAATTTGATAGGTTGGTGCCATCAGATAACTGAGTTGGTGCTCAGTTTAGGGGATTGGAGTCTCCTTAGGGTTGGTGCCCTTAAAAACTGTAATAGAAGGTTTCCTTGTGAGGTTGGATTAGGACAGTAGCTCCTAGCAGCATTTTCTCACCGTGGTTTTTCCCATCTTGAGTTTTCCACGTCTATCTTGTGTTATGGGTTGTTAGTCTGTGTTCTTGTTTAAATTCTTGTATTTCATGTTTCATCTGCACACAAGTGTTTAAAGAGTCAGTCTGCTCTAAAGGTTAAAGAGTTGGAATTTTAATATCTACTAATTCACCCCCCTCTTAGTAGATTGTTGTGTTCCAACAGGGGGTGTTCGAGCGAACCCTTTTCTGGGTTCGCTCAAACACCCCACTTTGAGCAAACCCCTTAAAACCCAATTTCTTTTTTAGTGTACAAGAATTTTTTCTTCGTGAATGCAATTGTAACCCACTTATGTGGGATCAACCCACACTTTGACATCTCAAATTCTTTCTGCATTCCTCCTCAAAATTCTGCACATATCTTCATTTCTCTGAAGATTATACAATATATGCCCACCACAATCAAGATTTAGTTCTCTCAAACTCAAAATATGTGAGATTGCTATCTCATGCATCTTTTTTGAACTCTGTTGCAATAAATAATTTACTCTAACCTTTTGTATGTCTAAGCTCCTGGAGTTTCTTCAACTATAAATAATATTCTAATCTACTTTAATATACTTTTCATCTCTAAAACCTAAACCCTTCTAGTTGTTCAATGTAGTACCTCTTTCTTCCAATTCACCATTCAAGAACGTATAATTTCACATCCATTTGATATACTTTGAAGACATGC
This sequence comes from Sequoia sempervirens, assembly GCA_007258455.2. NCBI lineage: Eukaryota > Viridiplantae > Streptophyta > Pinopsida > Cupressales > Cupressaceae > Sequoia > Sequoia sempervirens. The sequence goes on along the minus strand of VDFB02334667.1, from coordinate 3,773 downwards.
TGTGTTAAAAAATCTTGATAGCTTCCCATTCAGCCACAAAATTTTCTTCAAAGTCTATGCCTTCAACATGTGAGTAACCCTTACAAGTCTAGCCTTGTTCTTGACAAAATTTCCATCTTCATTCAACTTGTTTTGGAATACCTACCTAGTGCCAATCACATTCTTATCTGCTAGTCTTGGGACCAATTCCCAAGTCAGATTCTTCTCTATATGTCAAAGTTATGTGTGTTCATATTACGTTTCGGAGCTACTGATTTGTGAGATGAGGTTCTCAGCATCTACATTAACCAAGCAATCATTCAATGCTAATTCCATGTAGGCCAATTCCAATCCTTGAGACGCATGTTGGATCTCAGCCCCATAGCCACATGGCTTAAATGAGTTGTGATATAGATTTGTTCATTCATCAATTCTTTTCATTTTTCATTTTCTTTTATCATCAAGGTTTAATTACCAAAACAAGGTTTGACCAAGGAAAACCCCTATTCACCCAAAAAAAAACATTTTTCCCTCTCTTTGTGTGTGCAAATTTGTAGGTGAAGATGGATTGAAATTGGATGAAAAGTGTAATTTTAAAGTTGTCAAAGTTTTTTTTTTCGTTACCAAATTGTCGTCATCAAAATCACCTATATAATTTTATTTCTAAATTTGAACTGGAGGAACCTCACAGATTCCGTGATTGAGATTCATAGTCAATATTTTGATCCAAAATGCAGACCCATTCATTTAGGGAGAATTCATCCCAGTGACACTCAACAACCACTTTTAAAAGAGTAGGTACACATCGCCTTCTCAAATCCGCCAAAATTACTTATTTTGTTTGTGCTATCCTTTAACTCTACATTTCGTGTTTTACATCACATAATTGAGTTCATTGGGAATTTTATTTTTATCTCCCAAAATTTCATTTCACACAATTTTAGTCACTTTAAGTCAAGAAAAAAATTAGAGATCCCCCATCCCCGTTTAATTGACTCACCTCAAGGTTGAAATCCAATTCTATACTTGGGAGAGATCTCCATTTTTCCATATGAAACTAGGAAAAGTAAGCCATCATTTCATTTCAGAACCCTTTATTTCCCCATCCCTATTTTGTTTCATAGCACACCTTTCTTATCTCCAATGGGATCTCATCTCGAATGATTTATTTTGCATGTATACTTTAGATTTTAGGATTTATTTTTGAGCTCCTTCTCTAAATCCCACCTTTTTCTCTTTATTCTCAATAACCTTTTCTTTCACACATAAGGGATCTACTCATTCTATGGCCCTTCATCAGATTGAATTTTGATATGTTCATCCAAGCTGATACTTTATTTCATAATCTTCTCTAACCTTTATTGTAGTAATCATAATGTTCTTTGTAGAGTATCCAAGGAAGATTCCCCATCGACCTTTAATCAAAATTCCAGCTTTTTCTTTCTCATCTCTTTCTAAAATAAGACATTTTTCTTCCAAAAATCTAAAATACTCATAGTAGGGGTCACTACTCATAACCCATAGGATTTTTTGAACTATTTTTCTTTGCTTGACCTCTGCTGTTGAATGGTAGACCAGAAGAATTGTTTCTTCCACAGAGACATTCAAGATTCGGCCTCCTTCATCATTGTCCTAGTTGCTTACTAAACTATTTTGTTTTTCCTTTCCACAACTCCATTCTTCTAAGGAGTTCTAGGGGTTGAAAAATGCCTCTTTATTCCATGATATTCACAAAATTTGTTAAACTCATTTGAATTAAACTCACCACCTCTATCAAACCTCAAACATTTTATTTTTAGATTCATTTCATTCTCAACCATAGCCTTAAATTCTTTAAACTTTTCTAGAGCTTCTGATTGAGAAATGTAACCCAAGCCATTCTAGAATAATCATCAATTAATAACATGAAATACTTGTTACCACATGAGCTTCTAATTATGGTAGGTCCATAGGATCTATATGCACTAACTCCAAGGGACCTGTGGTAGAATATTCTTTTGTCTTGAATCTTTCCTTTGTTTGCTTTCCAACTTGACATTCTTTGCAAATTGCATTGATAAGCTTTGTGATCTTTGGAAAATCTCTCACAACATCAGTAGAAATTATCCTTGCTAGGTTATCAAAATTGATGTTACCCATTCTTCTATGTCGTAGCCAACTTTCATTAGTTTGAGACATAAAGCACTTTGCACCATTACCTTTGAGTTGATAGAAATTACCTCCTATCCTTGTTCTGATAGCAACCAGAATACCAGAACTTCCTTTCCCGATTTCACAACTACCATTCTAAAAACACAAGATTATATCCTTTGCTACACATTTGTCCTACACTTAGAACTTTATGTCGGAGACCCTTGACATAAAGAACACCTGTATTATGTTTTCCATCAAAACTAATTGAACCTTTTCCATAGATCTTAGCAGATGTATCATCACCAAACTTAACAAGACCACCATCATACTTTTCAAGCTTAACAAACTTACGCTTATCACCTATCATATGATTTGAGCATCCATTGTCAATGACCCAATAATTCTTCTCGTCTCTAGCATGAAAAGTAGTTAACATAGTTCCTTCAATGTTATGACCTATTTCCGAAGCACTTTCCTTCACACACCTTTCAAGATTAGTAGAATTAGTTACAACACTTAAATCCATAAATAAGCATTCATCATTGTCTTCATTCTAATAATCTAATTCTTCATTATTAGATACACCCATTTCCTTTTCAACATAATAACTCTTTTTGTCAAATTTACCCTTATAATCCTTATGTTTGTCATTAGTAACTTTGATTAGACATTTAGATGTATAATGACCTATCTTTCCACAATTGAAACATTTGAAAGGTAGCTTACCTTTGTATTTTCCAGTACCCTTTTTCAATCTCCTCACAAAGTTTGCTTCCACCTCATCAAGAACATCTGGATCTTATCTATAATCCTTTTCCACTTTGTAGACTTTAAAAGCAGTTTCTTTGCTTGTGGTATCTTGACCAAATTCTCTCATTTCAAAAGAAGTTAAAGCACCAAACATCTGATCTCTAGAATAATGATCTAAATTCTAAGATTCCTCATTAGCATAAACTTTATGACTATAAGCTTTAGGTAGAGTTCTTAATACCTTTTTCACAACTTTGCTTTCATCCAAATTTCCACCAACACCATTGATGGCATTGACAACTTCATCAACTCTGAACATGTAGGCAAAAATATCTTCATCTTCAGACATCCTTAGGGTTTCAAATCTGCATCTTCGCTTTTTTAACCTTGTCATCTCCTTCATAGATTCCTTCCAACTTTATCCAAACATCTTTAGCAAACCTGTAGCTTATAACCTTCATAAGTTTTGAATCAGTAAGACCACTCAGGATTGCATTCCTCGCTTTGCCATTGTTCTCATATGCCTTGATCTCATCATCAATTGATGGTCCATTTTCAACCATAGTGTAACCTCTTTCAACAGACTGCCAAACACCAAATCCAAGGGAGACTAAGAAAGACACCATCCTAGCTTTCCATTAGGTATAATTTGTTCCATCAAACAAAGGAGGTTTGATACCTTTTATGTGTGCCATATGGATCTACCTCAAGCGGTTAAGCTTCTTCCTGAAAACCACAACTCTGATACCAATTGTTAGATGCACAAGACAACTAAGAGGAGGGGGTGAATTAGTTGTATTCTTTTAAAACATCAGAAACCCTCATTAACATTCAAATCTGCATTATTTATTAAACCCTTATCCACCATTAAACCCTCAACATGCATTAACAGAATGTAAACATGTAAAGCA
>VDFB02334666.1:0-37208 GCA_007258455.2 Sequoia sempervirens | reverse complement strand
TATGCAATGTCAGTGATTTTTTCTTACATTGCATATGTTAACCATCTCACCAAATGATGAGGCACTATTTTTCATTGCTCAAACATTATGAACCCAACCCCTCAAATGCACAAGCGGGGTTTTTCACCGTTTGTGTGTGAAATGTCCCCGTTGCAAAATGTAAAGTTAGAGAATTTTGCTGACTTAACACAACTTTAAACCTTAAAGTGTAGAAATGGTAATTTTTTCTGTCGATATACTTGGATGAATCGATCCCATGTAGGATCAATATTTTTCACCGATTTGACACTTTGCAAACATCTACTTAAATTTAAAGTTGGAGTTTTTTCCAACTTTGCATGAACCAAAGTTTCTATCATATGCAAGGTCATTGATTTTTAACGACTTTGCAATTTTTTGCATAACATCAAAATCACCTTGTAGTAGCTCTATTTTTTAGCACAGTTACACAACAATGCAAACATTCACCTATAATGACGCTGAAATTCAGCGATCTTATACTCACTTTACAAAATTTTGCTAACACTAGAAAAAAAATTGCTTCGCATTCCGCTTGCCAAATTGCCTGTGTTCTCTCTATTTTTAACCTCCATCATGCTTAAGCCCTCCAAGCTCATGCAATCACTCTAAATTTTTCTAGTACTACATTTCCAACCCCACAAATTTTGCTAATGTTGGAAAACAATGAAATTTGTAATGTAGTTATTTGTACACATATTTCAAGATTTTCACATCCACGTATTCTCAAGGATACAATCACTTGCTAACTACTCTTCAAATGAAGAATCCTTCTTCAAGAAAATCTAGAGCAATGAAGTATAAATACCAAGGTTTTTTCTTACCAACTTTAGTATCCTCAAACATTGATGAGATAAAGGATACTGAAATAGGACATGTTGATATGTCCAAATTTATTGAAAGGACTTAGAAGCAACCATTGGATATTGGAATGAGGCATATAGTTTAGAGAAACATACAGATGGTAGAAACTTTCCCTATAGCTGCACATAATCCTAAATTTGTTCTTCAAGTTGCATCACATTACAATAAGGATGATTAAAGTGTTAGGTATGCAAATGGAAATATGGTCGTAAGGTTAGATCTAGATTTCTTTGATAAAGCTTTCTTGTGTCCCAATATTGACTTAGATGCAGATGCTACTAATGAATATGCACAAGATGAATATGAGAAAGATATAGATAAATGCAAGAGAGTGATTAATAGTAAGTGGTTGAAGAATTCACAGTCAAGTGTTTCCAGGTGGCCTAAAAGCTTTCCATGTAGTGACTTAATTGAAGAAGTTAATGATTTGATCACTCTTCTCAATAGAGTGAAAGGTTTACCTACCTCATCCACCTTTCAAGAATGGATATATGTATACATCAAGATCATATTGAGGGGAAAGCAACAAATCCTTTGGGGTCAACAGATTAGTGACGCAATTCATGAACAACTGATCAAATTGCATACTTCACTTAAGTTCTACATAACATCTTATTTGGTGTATGTTGTTGCTGCAATGAGAAATTTTCTTGGGTTGACAATAGAGAGGAACAAAAGGGTGACTCCAATTACAAGTACTTTCCTCAGATAACTCTTGATGGAAGAATTCATCATTTATAAAGAGTTAATGATGATTTCTTTGCTCCTATTGTATGTGCATTTGATCCTGATTTGGAGAAGAAAAGGGTTTCTAACAAAGCATGGTTCATGGTAAAAAAATATGATTTCTTATATCTACAGTTCCCCACATTCACCTACTTGAAATTTGGTTGCTTCGTGGGATATCCATACATGCTCTCGAGATACCCTAGTGAAAAATTTATCCTAATGGAGCTTTCTAGGAAGATAATGGATATCCATAGCAAGCAAATGGAATCACATAAACCAGGCTTCAGGTTTCCTCTCACAATTTGTATGTATTCCATTCAAACATCTCCAAGGGCTAAGGCCATAGAATCTGAGATGCAGTGGGATACTTTGAAGAATTTTAGAAGGTGTGATTTTTACTACCATGGGATGAAGGACAAAAACAAGAAATCTCCCACCCATGTGCATAGAATTGAAGATATATGGGCTGATCACAAGATACAAGAAGAGATAAGAAAAATGGACTACTATTGACTAACTCCAGAACAAATTGAAAATCTAGATTTGGCGGATAAGGTGGATGATGATGGAAACATCCTAGACCCATATTATGAGAGGAATAATATTGTAGGATATCCTATAATTCCAATGGTAAAAGAAAGAAGTGATATCAATTAGAAAAAGGTTTGAACCAATCCTTTCTAACACAAATGTATGGTTAGAGGAGAAAGGGATTCATTTGAAATGCTTTGTTATTGGATTAGAGGAGGAGGAACCTGAAGGTCCTACAAGTAAGAAATTTGAGTTGAGGATGAAGAACAAGGATGGTGTACCTAGTTCAAGTAGAACCTCTAGGCCAAAAATCGAGTTTTTTGTGAAAGGAAATAAGGGTCAAGTGATTGAAGAGCCAGCTACTATGGCTAAAAAGGCACCAACCCAAGAGGAAGAGAAAAAAGAAGAAGAACATGAGGAAGAATGAGTATCTCCTCCTGAGAATATCTCTGAGGAACCACCCACTATTGTATTTGACTACAAATTTAGACCAATGTTTGGTGACATGTCGACTTACCGACGCAACACTGATTTAAATTCCATCACTAGATTTTTGTCACTTTAACAACCAATTTTTATACGTCGAAACCACGACCCAGCATCATTAGTTGGTGCTACAAAAAATGTTGACAGTATCTGTCCAAAATCAACGTAACTTTGTCCATCTATCGACGCAAAAAATACAAAACGTTGCAAAACGCCCATTTGAAATCGTCAAAAAAACACCAAACGTTCGTCCATTTTCTGACGAGGTGGAGCAAACCATTGTTTCCATTACAACGAAAACTATGTCGCATGTACAACAACCTCGTCGCATTTTTTTGTGGTTCACTGGGCTAGTTTGTCGAAATTGTGACAAAACCCTGTAGTTTTTTAAATAAAAAAAAAATTATCGAAAAGTGCATTACCTTATTGAGCTTCTCTTTGTTTCAATAGTAGTTTAATATTCTCTACTTAACAGGGCCAACAACATGAAGGTGGAATCTCATTTGGCCCCTCCCCCCCCCTCACATCACTCTCAATTCCCCATACCCGATCATATAACATTAATCATTCATTCATCGATTAATAACATATAACATTCATTCATTCATCCATTAATAACATATAATTCATTCATTAACATATCATTCATTTATTAACATGTTTGCATTCATTCATTAACATATAACATTCATTCTTTTACATATTATCAAAAATATGGTTGTCATAATATGATTACAATCACTTTTTTTTGTTTCTTTTGTAGCAAAAAAAAAAAAGAAGTTTCTTAAATCATTTGTCCCCCTTCAATTTTTTTGCCCTCCTGCTTCATGATCTTAATGTATGCCTAGTCATGTACTCATGACGGGAGGTGCAAAGGGGGGTCTTACAATAAACAAAGAAATGTTAAATTGATATGTTTTATTATTATTGTTACAAGTATTTCATTAATTAAAAGAACATTAGAGTGGTGCTCTTTACCTGATGGGGCCACATCATGTTCTTGATCTTGTCTTATAGCCTCATGCTCAACATGTTGAACACCCTCTAGATCCTCGAGTTGAAACATGAAAGGTTACATTAATTAATACACCATTGCAATTAAATATGTTTAAAAGAACATTAGAGTGGTCCTCTTTACTGATGGGGCCACATCATGTTCCTGATCTTGTCTAGCCTGATCATGCTCAACATGTTGATCACACTCTACATGCTCTAAATTTCAAACATGAAAGGTTACATTAATTAATACACTAATTGCAATTAAAGATGTTTAATTGTATTAATCCATACTGTGTTTTGTATAGCACATGAATACATCCAGTACTGGGATGCACACCATGACCTTCATCTACAGGTTGTGCTCCACCTTCACCAGGCTGCATTCCAATGTAATGTGCAATATTATCATTGCTTTCCTGTTTAAAATAAATAGGCACATAATTACTTTATGGTGGAAACTAATATTGAATAGATTGCACAAGTATTCAATTTTAAATAAACTTCATTGAGTTTATTTACCTGCGTGTCGGATGTAGTGGAAGCTTGTGTTTTCCCAGTCAAAAGTCTTAGGCGTTCAGCCACAACTCCATAGCCTTGTTGGAAGGAAATCTTTAGGTCTTCTTCTGTGGGCACTCTATTGAATTCAGAGCCCTGCATTTTTGCATAAGATCATGAATTTTGCTTCTATGGTGTGATAAAACCAAAATTATTTGCAATTTATTATTTGGATGAAATATTTCATTTAGTGATACTTACAATTTGTGCAACTAATTTGATATAACCACCAGAGCCATGTTTGTGTTGCCCATGTTTTTCTAGTCTTGCCTTTGTTTCCTTCGATGTGTCGGGCAGCCTATGAAAAGTTTGAAATATGTTAGATTATGTAAAAAGAAAGAGTAATCAGTATATAATTACATTGTTGATAGTATCACATACCTTCCTTGGCCTGGTGGTGTCTTTCCTTTTTTCTTTCAGCCTTCTCCTTTCCATCCGACACCAGGTCCTTCCACTCCCTCTCTGAAATCATGGGGGCACGCTCGTACTTTTTGTTATTCTCTAAATGTGACCTATATTGGTCCCTCACATACTTTAGATAGGTACCATCTTTCTTAAGGACCTTGGTTCAGTTGAATGTGTTATTACCGAAGAACACAACTAAACGATTAATGAGCTCATCTTTTAAATCTTGATTTTGGGCATTCCACCGTGTACGTATGGTGGGCCCGAAGATCTCCAATGTAATATCATTTAGATGTTTATAAAAAACATCATTTCCTACAAAATGATCATGGGATCATTAGTCTAAAAAGAGTGATCAATAAGTAAATTTCAATTGGATTATATATAATAATAATTAAAACATTTTAAAGTACCTGGGACCATCTCTATCTTTATGGGAACAAAATCCTCGGTCACCACAAATGTGACCAACAATGTTCCCGTACTAGTAATACAGGAAGATCCAGGAAATGTTGCTAAAACATCACCAATACTAGTGGCCTTTACATCCCCAGGTACATGTCCTGACGCATGTTCTGGCATGTGTTAACTGCTAGAGGGTGCACTACCCGATGCCTGCATGCTATGTGTTTCCGACATTTCAGTCGACAATATAGGCACAGATGATGGGGTCAGATGATGTGATGTATGCGCAGGAAGATCAGGATTGACACTTGTACCAACCCCTACTCCCCGGGCAACACCTGCAGTACCCTGATCATGGCCAGCAACATCATGAGGATGCAAAAAATCCTGTAAAAACAACAAATATTTTAGTTCATGACATAAAAGAGTACAAAATATAAAACCATGAATAAACTTATGTTATAATTAAAGATCTCATGACAGCTTACTTGCAAGTTTCGTGCTCTCTCAATCAATATTTTAACCCTTTCTCTTATCTCATCTGTTTGAGGCACTATGAATAACAACTGAAGGATTTCTTCATTGCATTTTTTTTGGGTCTTCCTTATCATATCCAAAGGGTTTGCGGAATATGCGATGTCATCATCGCATAATAGTGACTGCACCTCCCTATGGATGCTCTCCTCTACTGTTGGTGCCTTTCCCTAATCATCCAACTGTGACAAGAATATTAAAAACATTATCAAAATTAACCCAATAAACTTATGAAAAAAACATAATAATAAAACATTTTGCTTGTATCTAATTTGTACAATTACAATGAGGTAAACCTATCGGGTAGAAGCACCTGAAGATGCATCATGATCTATGCTCTAGGCCGGAGCCTTCCCCCTACAATCAATTTCTCACTGTGACAAAAATTAAATATAAAAAACCATTACCGAAATGAAACCAATAGACTTATGAAAAAAAACATAATAATAAAATGGTATATTGGAGTCATTAATTGGAGGTTGGATAAAATGGTATATAGTACGTACCACCCCCATAGTAACTATGTTTGTATCTATGTGATTCAAATTGTAATCGATTAGCAACTCTTCCCCTGCAGTTATTGATTTTATCGCACATACGAATACACAGTTTCCCTCACGCACCTCAAATATGCAATTGGGTTGCTTATTTGTTTACCCAAGATGTGTACTATTTATAAACCCTGCAATATTCCCTGATGCTTTTGGCCTTCCATCAATATACATAGCCAGTCCTTTATTTTGATCCTTATCTTTTAGCTGTATATAATTTGCTGATAGTGCATACCTACGCATACTTCATGTATATCGAACCAACTGCATCCAATATTTGTAACTGTAATAGGGTTCGACATACTCCATCAATTTAATAACTTTTTCATAACAGACCTTTATGCCATCCATGCAAAATAGGTCCAAACCATGTAATGACAATGGTGTTATGTGATATATCCTCTCGTTGACACAAAAATCGGTGTTTATTGGAGGAAGTTCCTTAGGTACCCATTGTTTCCGTAGATGTTTGTACCTCAAGGGAACCTTGATGTCTCCTATGCTCTCATCATCATAAGAAAATGACCCCCCTTCAGCAAGAACAAATTCCATTCGTTTACAAAATTTTCTTATAATCTTTTGACCTCTAGTTCATCTCCCTCTTTTAGACCTACTACATGTCTTGCTTTCCTCTTCTCTTCCTGAATTTCCCTCGCTCGAGGAAGACAGGTCTGACAAATACCTATTTGGTGGTACATGCACTCATAAGGATGTTCGATGAAGTTCTTTCATGGTGATGTGATCCCAAGGTATGGGGTTGGAGGATTAAAAACCAAGGTTGTCACTACTAGTCAAATGCATGTGGAGGTAACAATAGTTGTGAATGTATCAATAAACCTTGTAAGGGTCTGATGATCAGAGATCACTTGGTAAGCATGGGAATGGTTTGTAGGGTCATCAACCTTGTGTTTTGAAGCCTTGGGTTTTGGTAACATCTAGAGGATTCATTGTCTTGTTTCTTGGAGGTTGATTGGGTTAGTTGGCGGAAGGTTGCTATTAATTTTTGTACCTATCTATGAAATTTTTTGGACCACCTTCCTCGAAGAAAATAGTCCCTCTGAGGTAGTACTGGTTTCTGGTTAGTTAGTCTATGAAATTTTTTGGACCACCTTTGATGTGAAATAGCCCCTTGTGCAACCATCCTTTCAGTCTATTTCTAAATGGACAGACCCCTTGCCTTTAAGGATTAAGCTCCACAGGTTTCTACCCCTATGGTTTTTTGGGTCCTCCAAATAAAATAATAAAAGATGGGCCCTACTCAAAAGAACCCCAAAAAGTATCAGGGTTTGTTTCTTTCTTAAGAATCCAATTAAAGAGGCTAATTGGGTCCCTCCCTATCCAACATTCCTTCACCATTTTCCAGACACACACAACATCTTTGAACCATTTATACTCTTCTGGAACTTGAAAAAAAAAAGTCCACTTTCATTAGTGTTCTCTTTCGTGCTTTCCCTAGTGCTGGCATCTATACTGTTCTTCTGGAGGTTTGGTTGAGTCAGTGAAATATTCAGAAGTTTTTAATGGCTCCTTGTCTTTTTTTCATCTCTTGTATTGGTGCAAGAGCACCTTGGCATAATTAAGCCTCTATGAAGCAATGTTTTGAAATTTGATTCAATGTTATTGTTCCTACTTTGTAAATCATGTTATTAGAGTCATGTTTCATATATTTGAGTTATGTTGAGGTCATTTGGTGTTTATTAAGTCCAAAAGTGCAAAAATGAAAACAATGTAAAAAGTTGTCAAGTTAATCAAAAAGGCAATATTAAGAGATGAAGAGTCATTAGGGTCGATTAGAGGCAGTTAGAAGGGTAAAATTCATATTTTTTACCTTTAAAAAGGCTCTTGTATCTTTTAGAACTTCGAGGGTGGTTGAATAAAGAATAAGTTCAAGGAAAATCTATGATTTTGAATCATTTTTCTTCAGAAATATTGCATTTTGAGGCATTGTACGGAATTGTACTATAGTACCCCTCCGTTTATGCTTATGATTTCTGTTGATACTATTTCATACTGTTAGACTTATGTTGTTTTGTTGGATACTTGGATCGCTGATTTTGAGCGATGATGGATTATTTTGTGATATGATGTTACTTTGTGTAATGTTTATTGCTTTCAGACATGATATGTTTTAGTGTAGATGTTTACTTTCAGTTGTTTATGGATATGCACATGTTTATGATGGACTAACAATATTTATTGAGTCAGTTCTCTGTGAGTGTATTGGTGTGGAGAACAGAATCGCATCACTCGCTTGCGAGTGCCCTGCGATATCTGTGATTTTCTCCGCACGGTGTGCCTGTTTTATGCTTTATATATATATACATGTATGTACATTGTTTGCTTGGTTGCAGGATTTGCAGGTACATGACACCGACTCCACCTGTGTAATCAGGTTTGAGCGTGTCAAGACTCAACGGAAAATGTTGAACGGGAGATAGTAGTTAGGTTTATCCTAGTCCGGTCTCTAACCCTAGTATTAGTACATTGTCAGTTTTCAGTTTTGAGTCATAGGTTGTAATGGTTTCTGTTGGCTAAATTGTTTTTGAAAGATAAATATTGGTTGATTTTAAATGTTAGTTATTGTGTTTTATTTATTGTTATTTAATTAATATTTAAATATGATTGAAATTTATTTACTTGATTATTTAATACATTAGTTAGTTTATTTAGTTAAATAGTTGGTCTTAAAAGGATTTAACTATTTTAATTAAATTAATTAATTAATTAGATTAAATTATTAAGTGCATAAATTATATTGTGTTTAAATAGATTAGAAAATTAAATTGTGATTGGGAATTGATTTTTAGTATTTTAAATTAAATAAATAAGTTATTTGCATGCAATTGGAAAATTGAATTTTAAATTTTAAATTTAATAAAATTAAAATCTCATGCAAATTATTGAATGGAAAAAACTGCCGAGAAGTGGAGAAGATATTTTCTCAACAACTTCTCGACAAGTGTGTGAGTGCCATAATTGCAAAAGGTTGTTGAGATTTTCTTACGGAGGTTATTGAGGATCTCGGGAAATTGCACGGGGTTATTCAATTGCCTCGGGGAAATTTTCTGGGCATAGACAAAAATTTCCTTACTGTGCAAAAAAAATAATTTATATTCTTAGAAGTTGTTATCTCTCTGGGGTTGTTATTTATTTGGAAAAATATTTTCTAAAGGATTTTGGAAGTTGGTTATTTCGGAATTTGGGTTTTGCGGGAAAGATTTGGAGGATTGTGTTCTACAGGCAAGAATCTCTCCAAAATCAAGATCTTCAAATTTCACAGGTATTTCCCTGGCGTTTTATGATGCAAGCTTTAGAAATGAATTTTCTTTAAATTGTAAATTCTTGAATTGTTTTGAAATCTTTCTGTAAAAATTTCTCTGGTAAATTTGTACCTCTCTATTTTTGATAAAAAAAAAGAAAATGAATTTTTCTTTGGGAAATTTATAGAAAAATAAATGAATATTAGTGAAAAGAATAATCCTGTACAAAGATATTTTTCTCAAATTTCTGTTAAAAAAATTTGTCAATCTCTGTGTTTGAAAATTTTTGAGAAATTTATTTATGTATTTTCTAAAAAAATATATATATATTTTTATATATATAAACATTTTATATAAATTTAAAGATGTATACTGTCTGTATTTTTAATGTAAAAGCTTTCATAAAAACCGCCATACGGAAATGATTTGTACAAACGAAATTCGTCAAAAGAATCATAAAATTTTTGTAGTTTTGTTTTATCCGCCGTACTGGCGAATTCTGGAAACGTTTATTTAGATGAGGGTTTGTATTTTCGGAAGTTTATACTGTAGATTTCTTTTGTTAAAATTATTTAAAAAAAAGAAAGAAAAGAAATCGCGTTTTTAAAAATACGCAGAGGCGTCTTAGTTTTTTTTTTTAAATTTGTTTTTTTTTGTAAAATCTGTGGGGAGGGCCGAAACCCTCCCCACCTCCATTGGAGGAGGCGTAGCCTCCATGGCTGCGCCCAGCAGCCGTAAAGGCTGCTGTGCGTGGCCCTGGTAGGCCGCGCCCACTCCCCAATGGGATTCGGCAGCCCTGGCCCTGCGTAATAAGGGTTTCTTCCCATAAATTAAACACTGCGGGCTGCATAGTTAATAGAAATTTCATTTAAAAATTTCGCTTTATTTATATTTAATTTATATAAAAGTTAATTCTTATTTATATTATATATATTATTAATATATAATTTATATATAATATATTTTGAATATATTATATATACTTTATAATATTATAATATATATTATATAAGTTTATTAATAAATTGAAATTTATTTTTATATGTGATGATTTTATAGTATAAATAAAGATATAACACTATGATTTAAACAAAATTATATAAGTGTTAGATTTCATTAAATTAATCAATGACAGTTTGGATTAGTATTGTTTACACACACACACACATATATATATATATGTAAAATCGTAAAAGTTATGTCTTAGAATGTTTAACTATGAAATTTGATCAAGATGTTTTAATTTCATGCAAAATAAACTGTTTGAAAGGATTTAGTATATCCTAAAGTAGAAGCAATAATCTATTACAAACTGTTTAAAATATTTTCCTTTTTTTTGGGCAAATTGGGAAAACATAGAGTAAACAAGTCTTCCAGACCAACCGTTAAAATTGGGAATGTGATTGATAATTAAAATATCAAGTGTTTTCTAAGTATGTGTACATAGTTTTGTTGGTGGTTTGACACCGAAGTTATGAATATTGGTCGTTGTTCATTGTAACGTGATTAATCTTTTATGTTGATTATGGCTGTGTGTACACTTGTAAACCTTAGACAGTGAACCTAGTAACCTTGTTATGTTTAGGGGAGTGGCTAGTTGTAAGGGCCGACACACAAAGTGGTGTTAGGGTAACTTACAATTAGTTAAGTAAGTCAGTGAAAACTAAAGAACACAGTAGATAGATCTAAAACATTTAACAAGATATGCATGCCTCGCTTATGACTCATAAGCTATTATAGTTATGAATATAAGTTGAGAAGGCCTGGAATGGAAAAATCGGAGTCTCGTTTCCTTAAGAGGCATTCGATTCTGCAACTGTATGCAATAGGGGCCGGGTTTCGTAAGAGGTTACCAGGGTAACCCAAGGATTGGGGGCCGGGACCTAGGAAGAAACACCAGGGTAACCATTGCATCGTTGTGATGACACTCCACCTAGAATAATAGTTAAACCTTGTGTATTGTACTTCAAATCAATTGTCAAAATCTGGAAGCAATGTAACCAATAGTTTGTATGTACTAGTGTCTAGGGTTAGTAGATTTGGTCTAGGTAGCCTTATTACTATCTCCTAGCACGGGGGGTGGACCTACGGGTACCACATGGTTGGGTGGAACGTGCACCTTACTCCGTTGGGTCCCCAGTTCGATTGTTGCATTGAGAGCTTCATGGATGGAGAGCTCGCACATGGATTCCTTCTTTATTCTTTCATCATTGTATATCGTTAACTTGAAATGTGACAACATCCCTCAATTGTATAAGAGGTGATCAATGTAATTGTAAATTGTATCTATCATTTGAACTACCTCATCAGATGGATGAGTAATGTAATATCATATCATTACAATGTATGGAAATGTATTTGTACTTTATTATATCTTGAATGGAAATTTATCTTTATGCAATGTTTATTTTATGTTATGAATTATTAAGTGCAATGCGAAATACTTATGTCGCTTATGGAATACTCAAAGTAGTGTAACGTCGTTTAACCTAAGAATGTATGCAACTAATTAACATAATATTAATACTTTAAAAAAAAATTATTACACTTTTATATCACTTTTGCAACATTCTTAGGTTATTAAGACAGGGCATTACAGATTGGTATCAGAGCCAGGTTACAAACACTAGACGCTCTGGGTAATCTAGAGCCCATTAGGTTGACCTAGTACGTAGTGTCGCAACTGATAACCTTGGTTGAATAGTATCTAAGACTCGTAATTGTTATGTACAGGAACATGCCTAGGCGAGGAGGAAGAGGTCGTGGTAGAGGTAGAGGTGGAGGCCGTGGGCCAATCCCTCAGGTTACTCCCCCTCCTAGCCCTCACCATAGTGACCAAGCAGAGCAGATGGGTTAGAGAAATGAGGAACAGAATCCCGTACAATCAGCAGTAGAGGGTTCTCAGATACGTCCACTTTTAGAGGAGGTCCTAGCTCGTCTTGGACCTAGACAGGTAGATGAGCAGGAGGTTGTGAGAGAGAGGGATAGATCCCCTAGGAGAGTAGATGACACAGCACATCAAGATGCTATCATTGCTGGTCACATGAGGGATTTACTGAGAGCACGTCCTCCTACCTTTGATGGTTCTGGAGGAGGATTAGAGGCAGAGACCTGGCTACTAGATTTGGGTAGATGCTTTGCCATGCACCCTTACGGTAGCAATACCCGTGCCAGATGTGCTATTATGCACTTGAGAGGATTCGCCTCTACATGGTGGCGCCTTGAGGAGCAGAAGCTCCACATAGATATTGGTTCTGTGTCTTGGGAGATGTTTCTCGAGAGGTTCAGAGCACGGTTCCTTTTGGAACTTGGAGGCAGCGTGGGGCCGAGTTCCATGATCACGCCAGTTAGCTCTTCACGTAGAACAATACGAGCGTAGGTTCTCTGAACTCAACAATATCTGGTATTGGCGATGATGAGCCTATGCTAGTACAACATTTTATCAGGGGCTTGAACGCCCATATCAGTGGTGGTGTCTAAGTCTTTGAGCCAAAGACTATGGAAGTCGCAGTGGAGAAGGCTCGCATAGTAGAGGAGAACCTTATTATGGCTTTAGGTGGGCACACAGGAGTGCAGATTGGGAGTGCTCCTGCAGCAGGTTTTAGTCCACGGGGTGGACAGGCACAGACAGGTGGTTCTTCTAAGAACCAACAGACACCCACAAAGGGTGGGCAGCAACAAAGAACACCTCAAAAGAACAATAACCCTCAACCAAAACAACAAAATAGTCCTCAATCAGGAAAGGATCGCAACTGGTGGTGCAATAAAGCGCCAATAGGTAGGATCAGCCTACGCAGAGTGTCAGTCTACCGTCAGTAGGGGTAGTTTTCAGCAGTCCAATGCACCTTCGGGTGGCAGAGGATTTGGTAGAGGCACAGGCACAGGTTGTTATTCTTGTGGGCAGCATGGGCACATAGCTAGGCAGTGTCCGATGAGAGGTTCTACTGGTTATGGGCCTCGACCTACAGTTTCAGAGCCTACGGTGGGCGATGCAGGACGTGCACATACAGTATATGCAGCGGTTAATGACCGCCAAGCCGATCACCAGAATACGGTGGTCGAGACTTCAGGTAAGTTAAATGGTGTTAATGTATCTATTCTTTTTGATTCTGGAGCCACTGACTCCTTTATTTCACCGACCATTGTTGACCGTTGTGGTCTTGTGGCGGTAAAACAAGGTGGTAAATGGCAAGTTGAATTCACCTCTGGGGTGAAAGTAGCAGTAGATAACTTAGTACATAGCTGTGAACTTAAAATAGGTACGTTAACTACCTTAGTAGATTTATATGTTACTCCCTTAGGATCGTACGATATCGTGTTAGGTATGGATTGGCTAGCATCTTATCATGTTGTAATTGACTATCGACTTAAGACAGTTAGTTGCATTGATGATTTAGGTGTGAAAGTGGAAATCATAGGTATTCAAAGACCTATCTCTTTGCGGATGATATCTGCTATGCAACTAAAGAGATGTCTTCGTCAGGGATGTCAACTGTTTGCAACAATAGTTACTGATTTAGATGAGGGTGAGAGTCGAGAGGTATCTCTTGATGATCATCCTATTCTTAGGGAATTCGCGGATGTGTTTCCCGATGACATTCCTGGAATGCCACCAAAGAGGGATATCGACTTTAGAGTTGATCTAGTTCCTGGAGCTGAGCCTATTTCTAGAGCTCCTTATAGAATGACGACTCAGGAGTTGGAGGAACTTCGTATTCAGTTACAGGAACTTTTAGAAAAGGGTTTTATTCGTCCAAGTGTTTCCCCTTGGGGAGCACCTGTCATCTTCGTAAAGAAGAAGGATAGATCTCTTAGGCTGTGCATTGACTATCGTCAATTGAACAAGGTTACGATTAAGAACCGTTATCCTTTGCCTAGAATCGATGATCTTTTTGATCAAGTTAAGGGAGCTAATGTGTTCTCCAAAATTGATTTGAAATCTGGTTATCATCAATTGCGTATAGCTGAAGCAGATATTCATAAAACTGCTTTTCGAACTCGTTATGGGCATTACGAATTCACAGTAGTACCCTTTGGGTTAACGAACGCACCATCGGTATTCATGAGTTTAATGAATGGTGTATTTCGTACATACCTCGATCGCTTTGTCCTGGTATTTCTCGATGACATTTTAGTCTATTCGAGGAACATGAAGGAACATGAAGAACACTTGAGACAAGTGTTGCAATGTTTAAGAGAAAACCAATTGTATGCAAACCTGAAGAAGTGTGACTTCTTTCAACCTGAAATTAAATACCTTGGACATGTGATATCTGGAAAAGGTATTGCTGTGGATCCTTCAAAGATCCAAGCCATAGTTGATTGGCCCGCACCTACTAATGTAGGTGAAATTCGTAGTTTTATGGGTCTAGCTGGCTATTATAGACGTTTTGTAGAGGGATTTTCTAGAATCGGTCATCCTATTACTTCTCTTCAGAGGAAAGGGAAGAAGTTCGTTTGGACGGAACAGTGTCAGTTAGCTTTTCAAACTCTTAAAGAAAAGTTAACTAATGCGCCTATACTTATTGTTCCTGATCCTACTAAGGATTTCGTAGTTTGTGCGGATGCATCCTTAGAGGGTTTGGGAGCCGTTTTGATGCAAGATGGGCGTGTGGTTGCTTATGAGTCTCGCAAACTCAAGGACCATGAATTAAACTATCCTACTCATGACCTAGAACTAGCGGCAGTAGTGCATGCATTAGTTCATTGGAGACATTTTCTATTAGGTCATCGCTTTGAACTTCATACTGATCACCGTAGTTTGCAATACATCTTTACGCAACCTAACTTAAACGCTAGGCAAAGATGGTGGATGGAGTTCTTGTGTGGGTACGATTTTGAAGTAAAATACGTTCAAGGTAAAGAGAACGTAGTGGCTGACGCTCTTAGCCGACGTCGACATGAGATCTCTGCTACTACTCTTGAAGTAGATTTGAGAGGTCAAATAGTAGCTGCACTTCCTACTGATAGATTATATCAGGAAGTGAAGTCAGAGATTGAATCGGGTAGACTTTTAGAAGGTCGATTTGAAGGTTATGTCCTAGAATCGGATGGTATATTACGACATTTAGGTCGCATCTATGTACCTCATGTAGAGAGTCTTCGTACATTAATCATGACTGAAGCTCATAGGGCTCCATATTCAGCTCATCCAGGTGTCAAGAAAATGCATGCCGATCTTAGGCAATTGTATTTATGGCTTGGCATGAAACGTGATATTGCTGATTATGTATCGAGATGTCTTGAATGTCAGCGTGTTAAAGTTGAGCATCATCATCCTGCTGGATTATTGCAGCCACATCTCATTTCCGAATGGAAATGGGATATTATATCCATTGATTTTATTGTTGGGTTACCTACGTCATCACGTCGACATGATGCCATTATGGTAACTGTTGACCGTTTGACTAAAGTAGCTCACTTTTCACCTGTACGTTCATCATATAATGCTTCATCTATAGCTAGGATATTCATGGAGGATATCGTTAGATTACATGGGATTCCTCGTAGGATTATATCGGATAGAGATCCTGTATTTACTTCAGCCTTATGGACTTCATTGCAACGTGCTTTAGGTACACAGTTGAACTTTAGTTCAGCGTATCATCCTCAAACCGATGGTCAAACTGAAAGAGTTAACCAAATATTAGAGGATATGCTTAGGATGTACGTAATGGACCAACAATCATGTTGGGAGGATTACTTGTACTTAGTAGAATTCGCTTATAACAACGGATATCAGAGTTCCATAGGTATGCCACCATATCAGGCATTATACGGTCGTCCTTGTCGAACTCCTTTGAGTTGGGATCGATTAGAGGATAGAGTGTTACTTGGACCTGAGATGCTTCGAGACATGGAGCAACAGGTTGACCGTATTAGAGAGCATTTGATTGCAGCTCAGGATAGGCAAAAGAAATACACCGATGCGCATAGGATTGATCGACAGTTCGCTGTTGGTGATAGAGTGTTTCTTCGAGTGCGACCACGAAAGAGTCCAATCCGTTATGGAAAAGGCTCTAAGCTTGCACCTCGATTTGTAGGACCATTCAAGATTCTAGAGAGAATTGGTCCCGTGGCATATCGACTCGCCTTACCACCCAGTTTGTCTCGTATTCATGATGTTTTTCATGTGTCAGTACTTAGACCATATCATCCCGACATATCTCATGTACTTGATTGGAATGCGTTACAGGTAGAGGACGGGCAACTGGCTTTGGAGCACATGGCCATTCTTCAGCACTGGATGCTCGGTCTCAGGGGTCGAGACATTGATCAGGTGAGGGTCCAATGGGATCCTAGCTATGAGGCTTCGGTTACCTGGGAGGATGCGACACGCATGAGGGAACTTTATCCCTATCTGTTCGCAGGCTTTCAGGAGCAAGCCTGATCCTAGGGGGGGAGGATGTAGTACCCCTCCGTTTATGCTTATGATTTCTGTTGATACTATTTCATACTGTTAGACTTATGTTGTTTTGTTGGATACTTGGATCGCTGATTTTGAGCAATGATGGATTATTTTGTGATATGATGTTACTTTGTGTAATGTTTATTGCTTTCAGACATGATATGTTTTAGTGTAGATGTTTACTTTCAGTTGTTTATGGATATGCACATGTTTATGATGGACTAACAATATTTATTGAGTCAGTTCTCTGTGAGTGTATTGGTGTGGAGAATAGAATCGCATCACTCGCTTGCGAGTGCCCTGCGATATCTGTGATTTTCTCCGCACGGTGTGCCTGTTTTATGCTTTATATATATATACATGTATGTACATTGTTTGCTTGGTTGCAGGATTTGCAGGTACATGACACCGACTCCACCTGTGTAATCAGGTTTGAGCGTGTCAAGACTCAACGGAAAATGTTGAACGGGAGATAGTAGTTAGGTTTATAATAGTCCGGTCTCTAACCCTAGTATTAGTACATTGTCAGTTTTCAGTTTTGAGTCATAGGTTGTAATGGTTTCTGTTGGCTAAATTGTTTTTGAAAGATAAATATTGGTTGATTTTAAATGTTAGTTATTGTGTTTTATTTATTGTTATTTAATTAATATTTAAATATGATTGAAATTTATTTACTTGATTATTTAATACATTAGTTAGTTTATTTAGTTAAATAGTTGGTCTTAAAAGGATTTAACTATTTTAATTAAATTAATTAATTAATTAGATTAAATTATTAAGTGCATAAATTATATTGTGTTTAAATAGATTAGAAAATTAAATTGTGATTGGGAATTAATTTTTAGTATTTTAAATTAAATAAATAAGTTATTTGCATGCAATTGGAAAATTGAATTTTAAATTTTAAATTTAATAAAATTAAAATCTCATGCAAATTATTGAATGGAAAAAACTGCCGAGAAGTGGAGAAGATATTTTCTCAACAACTTCTCGACAAGTGTGTGAGTGCCATAATTGCAAAAGGTTGTTGAGATTTTCTTACGGAGGTTATTGAGGATCTCGGGAAATTGCACGGGGTTATTCAATTGCCTCGGGGAAATTTTCTGGGCATAGACAAAAATTTCCTTACTGTGCAAAAAAAATAATTTATATTCTTAGAAGTTGTTATCTCTCTGGGGTTGTTATTTATTTGGAAAAATATTTTCTAAAGGATTTTGGAAGTTGGTTATTTCGGAATTTGGGTTTTGCGGGAAAGATTTGGAGGATTGTGTTCTACAGGCAAGAATCTCTCCAAAATCAAGATCTTCAAATTTCACAGGTATTTCCCTGGCGTTTTATGATGCAAGCTTTAGAAATGAATTTTCTTTAAATTGTAAATTCTTGAATTGTTTTGAAATCTTTCTGTAAAAATTTCTCTGGTAAATTTGTACCTCTCTATTTTTGATAAAAAAAAAAGAAAATGAATTTTTCTTTGGGAAATTTATAGAAAAATAAATGAATATTAGTGAAAAGAATAATCCTGTACAAAGATATTTTTCTCAAATTTCTGTTAAAAAAATTTGTCAATCTTTGTGTTTGAAAATTTTTGAGAAATTTATTTATGTATTTTCTAAAAATATATATATATATTTTTATATATATAAACATTTTATATAAATTTAAAGATGTATACTGTCTGTATTTTTAATGTAAAAGCTTTCATAAAACCGCCATACGGAAATGATTTGTACAGACGAAATTCGTCAAAAGAATCATAAAATTTTTTTAGTTTCGTTTTATCCGCCGTACTGGCGAATTCTGGAAACGTTTATTTAGATGAGGGTTTGTATTTTTGGAAGTTTATACTGTAGATTTCTTTTGTTAAAATTATTTAAAAAAAAGAAAGAAAAGAAATCGCGTTTTTAAAAATACGCAGAGGCGTCTTAGTTTTTTTTTTTAAATTTGTTTTTTTTTGTAAAATCCGTGGGGAGGGCCGAAACCCTCCCCACCTCCATTGGAGGAGGCGTAGCCTCCATGGCTACGCCCAGCAGCCGTAAAGGCTGCTGTGCGTGGCCCTGGTAGGCCGCGCCCACTCCCCAATGGGATTCGGCAGCCCTGGCCCTGCATAATAAGGGTTTCTTCCCATAAATTAAACACTGCGAGCTGCATAGTTAATAGAAATTTCATTTAAAAATTTCGCTTTATTTATATTTAATTTATATAAAAGTTAATTCTTATTTATATTATATATATTATTAATATATAATTTATATATAATATATTTTGAATATATTATATATACTTTATAATATTATAATATATATTATATAAGTTTATTAATAAATTGAAATTTATTTTTATATGTGATGATTTTATAGTATAAATAAAGATATAACACTATGATTTAAACAAAATTATATAAGTGTTAGATTTCATTAAATTAATCAATGACAGTTTGGATTAGTATTGTTTACACACACACACATATATATATATATGTAAAATCGTAAAAGTTATGTCTTAGAATGTTTAACTATGAAATTTGATCAAGATGTTTTAATTTCATGCAAAATAAACTGTTTGAAAGGATTTAGTATATCCTAAAGTAGAAGCAATAATCTATTACAAACTGTTTAAAATATTTTCCTTTTTTTTGGGCAAATTGGAAAAACATAGAGTAAACAAGTCTTCCAGACCAACCGTTAAATTTGGGAATGTGATTGATAATTAAAATATCAAGTGTTTTCTAAGTATGTGTACATAGTTTTGTTGGTGGTTTGACACCGAAGTTATGAATATTGGTCGTTGTTCATTGTAATGTGATTAATCTTTTATGTTGATTATGGCTGTGTGTACACTTGTAAACCTTAGACAGTGAACCTAGTAACCTTGTTATGTTTAGGGGAGTGGCTAGTTGTAAGGGCTGACACACAAAGTGGTGTCAGGGTAACTTACAATTAGTTAAGTAAGTCAGTGAAAACTAAAGAACACAGTAGATAGATCTAAAACATTTAACAAGATATGCATGCCTCGCTTATGACTCATAAGCTATTATAGTTATGAATATAAGTTGAGAAGGCCTGGAATGGCAAAATCGGAGTCTCGTTTCCTTAAGAGGCATTCGATTCCGCAACTGTATGCAATAGGGGCCGGGTTTCGTAAGAGGTTACCAGGGTAACCCAAGGATTGGGTGCCGGGACCTAGGAAGAAACACCAGGGTAACCATTGCATCGTTGTGATGACACTCCACCTAGAATAATAGTTAAACCTTGTGTATTGTACTTCAAATCAATTGTCAAAATCTGGAAGCAATGTAACCAATAGTTTTTATGTACTAGTGTCTAGGGTTAGTAGATTTGGTCTAGGTAGCCTTATTACTATCTCCTAGCACGAGGGGTGGACCTACGGGTACCACATGGTTGGGTGGAACGTGCACCTTACTCCGTTGGGTCCCCAGTTCGATTGTTGCATTGAGAGCTTCATGGATGGAGAGCTCGCACATGGATTCCTTCTTTATTCTTTCATCATTGTATATCGTTAACTTGAAATGTGACAACATCCCTCAATTGTATAAGAGGTGATCAATGTAATTGTAAATTGTATCTATCATTTGAACTACCTCATCAGATGGATGAGTAATGTAATATCATATCATTACAATGTATGGAAATGTATTTGTACTTTATTATATCTTGAATGGAAATTTATCTTTATGCAATGTTTATTTTATGTTATGAATTATTAAGTGCAATGCGAAATACTTATGTCGCTTATGGAATACTCAAAGTAGTGTAACGTCGTTTAACCTAAGAATGTATGCAACTAATTAACATAATATTAATACTTTAAAAAAAAATTATTACACTTTTATATCACTTTTGCAACATTCTTAGGTTATTAAGACGGGGCATTACATGTACGGCCTTGAAGGCATGGTAGAATGGTTGGATATGGTAATAATCTCAATCACCTTCCTATTACATCAAAGTTCATGCATTTTAGTTAATATTTTTGTGAGTTATTGTGGATCTACTTCAGACTGCTAAAACCCTCAGCTAGGGTAAGCAGAGACAGAAATAATTATGTTTCTCCTTTATTAATTGGTGGAATCTTCTGGTTTCTTGTCAGATTATCCTACTATGAATTTTCTTTCATGTTTTAGTGGATTTAGGGAAAAATCATTAAGATCAGATGCGAGGGAATGAAGTTTCTTGACTGAAAAACTGTGTGTACAGTCTATGAACAGAGTAATTATGAAGGTTAAGCCCTTAGGGTTTTGTGAAAATACTTTGTAAACAGACTTTGATGGTTTGAAGAGCATATACCAGTCAAACTAAACATGTCCCAAGCATTGGACAAGTGTACTTTGTTCAGGAGTTAGTAAAGCAACAAACCCTTATGCAAATCAGGCCTAATTAGGCCTAAATCTATCTGAGACAACAATATTTGAAGCTTGTGTTGTAAAAGTTTTAATACCCATTTTGAATATGTTTTAGATCTGAAAGGAAGGCATTGAAATGTGTGTATAGACTTGTGTAATAGTGCTTAGATTGTGAATGAAGCCCTGACAAATAGGCTGGAAGACCTACAAGCGTTGCAAATAGGGTATGAAGGAACCAGTGACAGTAAGAACTTTAAGGGATTTTGATGATTAAGTGTGAGTTCTTGGTTGTTTTGGTTAAGATATTACCAAGGTATAATTTGATCTCATTTGATATAAGGTTTTGTGTAAGCATGAAGTTAAAAAGTCCATTGCTTTAACTGATATGTCTAATAATATCCCTGTTTTGGAGACTAAAATGAAAGTACAATATATGATTTTGTTAAATTGTCAAGAATAAAGGATGGGAGATGGTTTAAATTTGTTTGAAGTGAAATGGAATGGAAATTGTGTGGTCAATATTAGCCTAAATACTATTTTGGGTCAGATTACTTTATGTTGAGTTGAAATTGTGAAGTTTAGGACAGTCATAAAGAGAGTTAATGGTAAAATGAAAGGGAAAACTGGGTAATTGTTTGTTTTGATCAAGATGAAGTTAACTAAGGTGTTTGAAGGTCTGGTAATGGTTTGGAACTCTAAAGCAAAATTTGAGTGTTTGTGTTGAGTTTTGTGAAGGGAAATATAGTTGAATAAGTGTGTCAAAAGAAGGAAAGTTCAAGATTGTTTGTGACTTGTCAAATGAGATTGTGTGAGGTCCTTCCTCTGACTTTGCATCATGTACTTCTATACGTTCTCTTATGGAAAGGCACTAGGAATTTTTCGTTGCACTCACAGACCATGTATTTTTTTCAATCCCTTTGATCATTTGTGGACCTCAATATGTAAATTTATTTGATCAAAGTTTAGAAATTTGAACCCTAGTGAACTTCATGTGTTGTTATGTGAGGGGAATTCCTTTCAATCTTATAGTAGAAAAAATATGCTAAGACAGATACAAAAACTGTAGTTCACAAGCCAAAAATGGCCACCCAACTAATTGAACATCTCAAAGTTGGCTGTTCAAACTAACCAAACACCAGTACTAGGTAGTACTTGGGTTTTTCAATGGGACATTATCTTGAATTGACCAAAATATAGCATGCAACACCTCAATGGGAACGAACAAATTCTAAATCACTGTACTTGCAACAATATTTCTAAATGTGGGGGAAAAATCACTTACAGTCATTGTCCCTTGGTCAATTTCCCCTTTCTAAGTGCCCTCACCTCTCGCTCTAGCTTTCCTCCTGCCAAATGGTTCCTAGTCTTCCTCCTCGACTCAATGGCCTTGTAGAACTCGTCCAGTGAAGTCTCATAACTCTCCACTCAGGGGTTGTATGCAGCAGTTCTCAGTGCAACTCTCCAGTTAGGGTCTCAGTGCAGTATGCTATGTCGTGCTCCTACGCGCGCGGGGCCAAAATTAAAAATATATATTTTATATATATGCTATGTCAACATATTGTTTATTTTATTTTCTACAAAATATAATTTTTGTATGGTGGCTTGCTAAGCTTATATAGTTGGTTTTCTCTTTCTTTATAATTTTTTGATGATTTATTTCCTATGACATGATTAAATATTATCTACAGTCCTAGTGATTGTTAAAAAGGCTTATGATATGTGATGTTTAATCATGATGGATGTCTAAGAATCAGTGATTGAAATACTACTTGACTAAAGATTGAGCTATCTAATATTTTGTCATTTAAACATCATGGAAGAAATGCTTGCAATCAATGTCTTATTAATGTAGCTTACAAGGTTTCTTTTCGTAGTTTTTTTTGGTCCTATTCTTTTTATGACTTATTTTTTTACATTGGTCTATTACAGTAATGGGGAGCATATCTAGTGAATCGATTCTTCCAGTCTCTGTGATTCTTATCCTTGTGCATAACGAGTTTTCTTCTATCATATGATTCATTGATTGTTGGTTTAAAACACTCATTACAACTAACATGGATATGAATTATGATGTGGGTGTGAGAAGGGATTGTTGAATATGAAGGAATGGTTTAGGAAAGTACTCCTTAATCCAAATGAGTCATTTTCTTGCCATGGAATGTGTTAAGAGACTTTAAAATTAATATATTCAATCTAGTTAATATTGACACATCTAAAGCATGCCAAAGGCACTTCAGAGATATGCTATGACATAAAGAAGATTGTTAAGGTGATGTCAAGTCTTGATCCATTAGGGTAGGAAAACATAAATGCATTGGTACAAAAGGTTCCATTCAACTTTGAGGAAATGGATAATTACCTAAGGGGCTAATGTGAGATTGGACCAAGTTTATATTATGATACCAATAGCTTGGGAAAAGGGATGATGAAATGGTTAAGTATGGGAAATTGTAGAGATAAATATAACACCAAGGGAAGAACACTAGAACTAATTTTAGCACTATGGATTAATCCAAGACTCAAAATTCCACTAAGAGGAATCCCTTACCTCTTAAATTAATTCCATAGGTGGGTTTATCCTCCAATATAGTGTCATTGGTTAGCTTATCATGTGAACTTCCGCTATAAGTAGGATTACCATACACTCGCATAACATGCATGTGTGGTTTCAAAAGGTTTATACATTCTTGTGAATTTGAAAGAAAGGTGTGTTTTGACTTTTCCAATAGGTGTTAGGGGTTAATTTGACTTGGTTTTAGCATTAGAGTGATAAACCTTGTGGTTTAGGTTCCATAAACAAAATATACTCATTTCTTTAGCTTCCTATTATCATCTTTATATTGAATGAGATTTCTAATGATCATCTAAATATTCATTGCTAATGAAAATGCACAAACTAATGTGTAATAGATCCAAGGTGAGGCTCAGAGAGCCGCATCTTTTGAAACCATTAACCAAAGAAATGCTAAGAACAATATATGAAAGAGATGAAGAATAAGGAAACTTGTATTATTAGGAAGGACGAGATGCCTTGATATAGCATGACCTCATATTTGAGTCTTGAAACCCCCCCATATCGTCAATGCATGTGTCTAGGCTAACCATGTCAAGATTCAATCCATACAAGCACAAATTGAAAAAAAATCAACGTTGGCCCCATTCACATGTCACTATGTGGGGTCAAATGAGGAAATGCTATTTTTTTGGGAATGAAATAACCAAAGATATGATCAAATAATATCTAATCATAAATAGTCGTAGACTAATTAGGATTTGATCATATGGAAATTTCTAGGAGAGCTACAATAGTTGTAACATCATGAATTAACAACATTAAAAAGTACATCATGAATTAATTATGTAATGGCATAAAAATTAAAAACATCATGAATTAATTATGTAACCATATAAGTCAAATATAATTCTATCAAGAAATCAATATCAAATAGATAATATAATTGCATAACTCATACATTTCAATGTCATCGATCTTCTTCTTCATCCAACTCTTTGTCTGTATCATCCAATCTAGATTCTACATTGTAAGGATTGGTCATATCATCATCATCGCCATGGATATCAGTTTCGATAATGTCATCATCCACACGGATATCATCTTCATGAACATTAAATCCTACATCATCATGATCTAGTTCCTCTTCTTTGACAACTTCGTCAGGCACATCATCAACTAGCTGTTGATCTTGATCATCATCTACATCATCTTCTAGTTCTTTGGTATCTTCTTCTTCCACCACATTATACTTTACCGGCATTCCTCTTGGATCATGTCTAACAACAAATGACCAACCCGATTTACCTAGAACCTCTGAGTAAAATACTTGCTCACATTGGCTCGAAAGAACATAAGGTTCATTTCTAGCTCGATTGATTGACCTTTTATTAACCATGGTAAATCATTATCATGTTCAATAACAGTTCTCTCAGGATCATTTTCATTCAATCGTAGCATGTACCATTGGATGACAAACAAAACTAATTTGAAGGACTTAAAGTCACACTCAAGTATATCATCCAAAATCCCATAGTATCAATTTTCTAAGACTTCTAGATGTATGTTGCTTCTAGATGAAACATTAGTCACCTGAAAGATTGCAGTTATCCCAGAATCACAAGTTTTCTTCGTGTCATCCAAATTTTTGATTTGAAATTTACAACCATTGCACCACATAGCCTTGTGGTGTTTCACCTGCAGTATGTCAAACATGTAAAAATTATTGCATCGTCAGTTGATAAACATATTTATTCTTGGCCGAATGTATGCAAAGAAAAAAAAACTCAACATATATATACATCAATATAATTGAAAATAATTAAATAATATGGGTGATTAAAATATTTATACGTACCTGTTTATCTCTTAAACCATATGCTAAATCAATTTCCCTTGGTGTAACATTGGATTCTCCATTATGATGAGCTTCTTTAACCAATGAAGCCACACATTCCCATGTTAATGTGCGACCGGATTGTTGACATCGTTCAATCCATACCATCATCCAATCAAGATTGTTTGTGACGTACAAATGTAGTGCATCCCACTCTCGACCAATTGTGTCAAAAAAAATTGAAATTCACAAACAACGTATAATTAGTCAATTACCACAATATACGACCTTAATTTATAATTGATGTACTTGAAAACCTAACATCCCACTATTAATGATCTTATTATCTTTCATTGTTGGATGAATTCAAATTAAAGGAGTATGCACAAAGAATGAATTATGACCCTGAAGGGTACATTCACTCTTGTAAGAAAAAGAAAAACCTTAGTGGATACACCCGTGTTCCTATACCGGGGGAAGATGTGTTTAAGAACAAAGAAGACAAAGAAGCAGAGGAAGTTATAGAAAATTTCATGAAGGAGTTAGAGCAAAAAAATCAAAGGTTGCAAGAAATGGATGATTCATCTGAAGAAGAATCTGCGGGAGAAAATGAAGCACAATCACATCAGAGAATAGTCTCTCGAATGATGAATGATGAATATGAAGAACTCCCTGACAAGGACTTACAAGTAGCCAAGGAATTGCGTGTAGATGAAGATGATAGGCTTACAACCTATGAATCCTTTATTTATGATAATGAGTTTGTCAAGTCAAGAGAATTTAAATCTTTTTTATATAATTACAAAGAAAAAAGGTTGAGGGAATCCATCCCAAATATTACCCCTGAAAATGAACAACAAATGATGAAAAGGTTGAAAGATGATATAGACAGTGAAGTGCAAAACATGACCCTTGAAAGGGGTAGACAGTTGTTACATGAAGCTAGTGTAATAGTATTTCCTAGTTGGGACCTCAGTGCCTCTTTAATTTTTGATAGTTTTTTGCATAACAAGGAAGGAGAATACAAGTTAAACATAGAGGGTGTGAAGGAAATTTACATAGGGTCAAGATTCAATCCTAATGAAAAATCAATGTTGATATGGGCACTATACCCACCTCACAAAAGGCCAAAGATCATCGATATCAAAAAATCCTTTGGACACATGATGACCCTTAAAGTTGGGGAAACTGACCCTGTGGCTTCAGTAGACATGGGCATAAGCATTGCCAAGTTCAACAAGGCACAAACAATACAATTGATGAAAGAAATAAATTATTACAAAATGAAAAGTGAAAAATCAGATTTGGAAATTACTGCCATGAAAGATGCCAAAATGAGGATCACCTCTGGAACTGATATAGAGTTGTAGAGTGAATATGAGAAGTTGCAAGAAGAACATCAACAACTAGTAGAAAAGATGAAGGACCTTTAGTTTGACACTGTGGCAACGATGTTGCACAAGAGATTTACAAACCTGAAGATATGCCTTGATGATTTTTGGCATGTTCACAAAAAGAACTATGAAGCCATTCTTGAGCATGGGAGAGTGAAAAACAAATTGGGTACTAAGAGATATGATATGCAACTACATGAGGGATCTGACACCAATTCCATCTCGGCCATTGACACAATCATGAGAAAGCAAGACAAATATGATGAAGACTTACACTCAGAAAATGCAGGGTTTGATGATACTATGAAGTTGGGATTACCCAAATTATGTGATAAGAATGGATTTTTGAAGGAATGAGATGATTGGATGTGTTGGAACCAGAATTTTCACATAAAATTTTGTTGATTTTGTCATGTAAAATCAAGGGTCTCTCTTAGTATTCTCATAAAATTAATGTTTATGCCATCCACAAAGTCAAATTAGCCTTTTACCGCCATACCGCTACCATACTTGAGTATACCATATATGCATTGCCTTTTACCTCTTTACCACGACCTCCAACAAAGTAACTCACTGTAGCGCGGTAAGAGGATGGTAGTATATCGTATTACCATTGTATTGTGGAGGGTTGATACCTAGCCCACGGTAGAGTGGGGTCATCATCAATACTAGCAGAAGGAACTGCTATACCATGGGGGGTCAAAGTAAGGCCTGCGATAGAGTGGTAAAGTAAGAATACACATAAGGGAGAACCACTATACCGCAGGGGGTCGGAATAAAGCCCGCGGTAAAGCGGTATATAAGATAAAATACTAAATAAACATCGTGGTACTGCTAAGGAAGACAAGGAAGTGCGCGGTAGTGCGGTATAATAAGAACAAGTAAATATTATGTACCGTGGTACCAAGGAGGAGTGAGGAGTGACATGTGATAGCGCGGTAATCAGCTATTGGAGCATTAAATGAAGGCCAGCCACATCAATCAACATCAAAATATGAAATTTAGCTCGGTGTGAAGGATTTGAATGATGTAGAACTTATATGGAATTAATGCAATATGATATGAGAATTAACCAAGCAGATTGTGAATTCGTTCGCTCATGGTAACAGAAGCTGAGTATAGGAGAGCTCAAGGTGTGATATTCAAGAGAATTCTTCAGGACAAGCAATATTCTAAGTAAGTTCTATTCGCCACACATTGAATTTTATGCAATGACACCTAAGAAAATAGGACTAAAAAAGAAGAAAAATCCAATAAAGCTTCATTACAGTAGTCATTACTTGCACTGCTACCTGCTTTAGTCGATAAAGGTTATAAGGGGGTCTTTAAGGATTTAGCTCAGGGGTGCAAAGACCTAATAATTCCACAGTCTGGGTGGAATTTGTATTGGTATTTTTATAAGAATAGGAATGAAGGGGTTCCGGTACATCGAACCCATGGACTCTTGACATGGGAAAATTGATAGCTCCTAATGTGTTTGTTGAGATTGAGCTAATTAGAGCTCTAGCTAGTACATATCATGCCTCGTCAAAGGTTGTTAGGCTCCCAAATGGACAATGTTTGGTAGATATCTCCAGGGAGGCTATAATTAGGTGTTTTGACCTAAATAAGCAGGCTGTCAAAGAGATAGATTTAGGGAGGCTAGAGCAGGAGTACAAGAGATTAAAGAGGACTTATAGAATTGATGAACTTCCTTTGCACATGAAAAGGGGTGACAAGAATAGAGTCCTTCCTATTATGTCTTCAAAAGTTGAACCCTTTCTAGTGTCTGATTTTCAGACTTATTTCAAAAACACCTATTATGCATTATGCCAAATTCTTGGATTTGATGTTGAAGACAGCATGTCAGTTGGATTGATGAGGATGGCAATGACTATCCAACACCCTGAGTCCAATGTGGAGTTTTATTTTTCTTCTATCATTGAGGAACAATTTCATGAAGGTCTAGTACAGGTTAGGGAAGCTAAGGCCCCTATCACTTTCAAAAAGTATTCTCTACTATGTCATATAATTATATTTCAAAATGAAACAAAGTGGACTAAAAGGATGAAGTTGAGCACACATGAAAATGGAGTTATGCTTCCAATGCAAAATTGGTGCTATGTTTGGGATAGTAAGTGCCCTGAAGGTGACTTTATTGTGTTTAGAGATGACTTTTCCCTCAGACTAATTGATGCCCTTGGTTTTCTTACACCGAAGTTACCACAATATTTAATGGAAGTTATGATACCTTTGCAATACAAACCATACCAAGGTTTCATACACAACTATGTTGACTGGTTTTTAATGCCACAATATACCATCATTAGGGTGTATGGTTGTGATCAGGCCCCACATGTTTTACCAAAAATTTTGCATAGTAGAGTATTGTTTTTAGAGTTTATTTGGAAAATGCTCTGGATGGAGCGTAGTCTTATGAAGAATCAGAGAAAGGGGAATTTCCTACTTGACTTAACAATTTTTGAGGAATTATCAGTTGGGTCAGATATGTTGGAAGAAGTGCAGAGATTCATAAGAGCCAATTTTTCTCTCAAATCAGGAAAGGTGGGAGTATGTGATCCAGAGGGTCACATCAATAATATCAGGACCCTACTTACAAAGAGGGCGATAACACGTGTATTTGATCCAGAGGAGGATGTGATAGGAAACCTGGTATACTTTTCAAATGTGTTTGAAACAAGGAAAAAATGGTTAATGATAATGAGATGGTAGGACCAAAAGAAAGAAAAAGATAAGAAGTTCAAGGGGTTCTTTGATGAAGAGCCAGATTTGTTGAAAAGGATGCACTTGATTCTAGGTAAGTTTGATGAGATGCATAAAAAGGCTCAAGAAGATAAGTTAGCTCCACCATCTGCACCCCAGCCACCCTCATCAATAGCCTCCACATCACATACACCACCTCCTCCACCAGTTCATCCATCTCCTCCATCCCTAATTGGTGAGCCACCTGCAAAGAAATAGAAATTCAAATCACTAGTTGATTATGGGTCGAGTGATGAAGAACAAGAAGCAGTCCTGACACTGACTGAGATGATAGAAGTAGTAGAGCAACAAAAAGTGTTAGAGCCTCATGACCCAAAAATAAGAATATTAGAGGAATTCATTGACGAGATACAAGATGATGAAAGAATAATTACTTCTCTATGGTTCATGGAGGATGATGATTTCATCCATACAAGGGAATTCAAAGGTTTTTGGATAAAAATTAAAATGAGACAGTTTGATGACAGGCTGAAAATTAACCTCATTGGGATTGATAATTCAAAGCATGCAAAGGTGCAGGCCCGAACAATGGTAGAGTTGGATATTGATAACATTAATATTACTCCCAAAGAAGCAAGGGAGTTGGTGCTAAGTAGTAAGATGTTAATCATACCTAGAATGGAAGTCTCTAAGGTATTTTTTTAGATCAAATCAAAGCTCGAGATGATCCAAACTTGGTTGCGGAATTTGATTCAAAAGGAGTCTCAAGCAGAGGATACAATCCTACCACCCAAACCCTTTCCCTATGGACAAAACATAAGAACACAAGGAAGCCAAGGATTTTGGATGTAGTACAGGAAATGAGAGGGTCTGCAATGGTTAGGACAATGAAGGACACTACTCCAACAGAAGCAGCAACCATAACTATGCACTTTGTCATGTTTACAAAGCATGTAGGAGAAAACATGGAGAAGAAGATAACAAAGTATGAAAAGAGACTCAAGTTATCAAATGATGAAATAAATAAGTTATCCATTGAAGGTGTCAAATTAAAGCAACAATTACAACAAGCCACAAATGTAAAATGGGACGAAATGGTTGTCTATCATCCACCTACTCTAGTTGAAGATCCACAAATCCAACTGTTGAAAGAGGAGATTGAAAATTTGAAGAAACATAATATGGATGATGTCAGGAAGCACATCTTGGATACCTTAAAAGAAATATTGAAGCACAGAGTTGGAGTTTTAAAAGAGAAGGTAAGTGGAGTCCATGAGGGTTTTAGTCATTTGGTGAAAGCCCTGGAACAAATAAATACTAATTCCCCAATCCTAGAGGAATTATATAAAAATATGGCAGCCCACTTACCACATTTTAAACACTTTATGCAAAGCAACATAGAGGGATACTAATGCACATATGAGATTAAAGCCTACTCAAGAGATGGTGAAGGCAATTATTGATGAGCATAAGTATTTGATTGACATGAAGAAGAAGGTGGAGAACAGAAGGAATTCATTTGATTCAATAAAGCATAGTTTCAGTCCTTTGATCATCAAAGATGATGGACAATTCAAGGATGTGGATGAATGGAAGAATGAGTTTGATCAAATGGTTCCTCAATGCTTGACATGTATTCAGGGTGATGGTGATATCAATCTGGAAAAGTTTCACACTCTCCTTGATGGAATTATAACGTTGGATAATGGTTACACAAAGTTTGTTGTAGATGCCAGAAACCTGCTTGATAGCAGATGGAAGAGTCACCTTACAAATTTCACTACTGCATAGGAATTCAAGTGGCCGAATGATTTAACAATAAGAAAATGGCAGGGAAAATATCTATACTTGGATGAAGATTGATCAATGTCATCAGAAGGAAAACATATCATATCATAAAGTAAGAGCCTTGCACAGGTCTTAGATGACCACAGGCTTATTACTCGAAGATTAACAAATTTGCATATGTTAGTTATCTCTAAATACATTTTATCTTTTCAGTTAAGTTTTGTTATCCAAAGCCACGTCCTTTGGTCTAAAGCTTGTTGCCTCTGGTATAAATAAGAGATACCAAGACCATAAGGAGGGGATTATATTAGAAGATAGTAGATAGAAGAAGTAGGAGAATAGAGATTGATACAATGTTTACAACAAAAAGGACCCAAGATGCATGTGTAAATTTTTAAGGAGTTAATGAAAAATATCTAATTCGGTGGCTCTATGTTGGTATCAATTGTTTGTTAAGTTAATTGAAGATATTACCAGTTTGTCTCCATATTTGATATTTCTTTGTTGTTTAAATTGATATATCAAGCATATTTTTAATTTATCAGTGCACATTTGTTGTATATGTGTGGCATATTTAATTGGGTCTTTCCAGTAAAGATTAAAATCCTCTTGATTATTCATAGCAACTTGGAATTATTATTTTGGATTATTAAAGAAGAATCTGGTAATTACACCCTTGCCTGTTTATACAAGTTATAAACATAAAAGTGCCAAACAGTTAGAATTATTGCCAATTATAAGTCACTTAACTCTGATTTCTATTTGACTCCATAGACCCAATAGAGCACTAGTCCCTCACATTCCATCATTTTAGTTTCATTCATTTTATCTTTTACATCTATTAACTGAACATATTAGATTTTACATCTATTAATTGAGCATATTAGATTTTACATCTGTTAACTGAACATATTAAGATTAGCTTTGATATTGCTTATACACTCTATACCAAAATAAGAATTCATTTATCCACTCCCACTTTCCATTGTGGATAAATTGTTTTAGGGAATAAACACAAATCAAGTCTGCTTCATTCATATAGGTGTACCCACCTAGGTCTAGCAGCACCTAAAGAGAAGAAGGTCTAAACCATTCGGCCTTGTATGTTACCCTAAAAAGTACCAAGAGTTTAGCAACCTCTTGAGGTATTTAACCTACATTTTTGAGAGCTAACAGGATGGATGAATGCAATAGGATACTTCAGGAAGCATTGGATACAGTCAAAGCAAAAGGGCTATTGCTAGATGGAGCATGCAAACATATGGAATTGATGATAAAACTTGAATATGAAGCCCGAAATGCAATGCATGATGCGGATACCCATACCTTGGAGTATAAAAAACATCTCTCAGTGGCTAAGTCAATGTTAGGAGAAGATTAAATTGTTTTATAAATTTAATTAAGATCAGTAGTTTAATTATTTGCAAAAAGACAATCCGAAGAGACACCTTTGTTGGGTCTTCTTCTTATATATATGAAATTCGAATTGTAATATTTGATCATCAACACTTTTTAAGATTTTAATACTTTTCAATAGTGAAAGACTTATTTTCTAGAGTAATACAATACCAGTACTTTTCTATTTGTGTGTGGAAGATTCTTTCATTTGGACTAGTTCTCTGTTGTTTCTTTTCAAGCAATTGAAGGAAATGTAAAATGTATTATAATTAATCTTCATGACCATCTTATAATTACCTCTCACTTTCCTCAATCTACCTTTCCCCATCAGGTACTCCCCTTTGAATTTGTTAATGGAGTTGGGATCCCAAATGCGATCTACATGGATCTTTGCTACGAACTTAGGAAGATATTCAGTAATGTACACCATGGTTTGGTATACCATATATCTCTCCACCATAGAACCCTCAGGATGTTCTCTTTGTCTAACCAAAGCCTTCAAAAAATTCAAGTGCCTCTCAACTATCCACATTGACCTTGTGTGTACAGGTCCACACAATTCAATCTCCTCAACTTGGTGTATGAGGTAGTGTTCTTGTGCATTGAAAAATGTCGAAGGTAGACAAATTTTCATTTCACACACTAGACGAGGTATTTTTATCCTCCAATAATTTATATCTTCTTTATGGATTTCTTTAGATGACAGCCATCTATAAATGATTCAAGGTGCAAATATATTAACAAGATTTAACAAAAATATACAATATATTACATAACAAGTAAAACAAATGGAAAATATAAGATCTATACAACGAATTGAACAAATATCGCTACTTACCTCATGCATTTTTTAAGATCATATATAACTTTCTTGACATTGTTGTCGAAGTTGTCTAGGAGAGATAGAGGTAGAACGTACTGCAACAATTATAAAATGATCTTTTCATTATTTTTCCAAAACTAGTAAACATAATACACTGAAAAGTACATGCAGTATACAAATATATATAAAATATGCCAGAATAATTACCTTAATGAAGGCATGCCAATCATGCATTTTCATCCCTGACCCAAATTCACCTTTCTTTGTTATGATATTGTTTATGTTCGTAGCAAATCCTGTGGGAAATCGAATTTTTCGTATGACTTCTTTTATAGCATTGCTTTGCTGCTCCATTAATAACCAAGGAAGGGTGCTTATATTAATTTGGTCTCCATCGTTACTTAATTGAATGACATTTTTCATTGCATGATTGGCTTCCTGAATGTCACTACAAATTTTGACAATTTTTTCTTTGTCATGCCCTCCATCCAATATTTTCCATAACGTTTTTGTTATATTCTTTGTGATATGCATTGTATCAAACAAATGCACAATTTGTAGCTGCTCATAGTAGGGCAACCTACTAAATTTTCTAGGATAACTTTTCTATCCCTGTGGAAGTCGACCATTAATTCCTTGACGACCTTCATGAAGCATATAAGTTAAACAAATTAACAACGACAACCATTGTCAATTACAACATGAGTAAACAAAACACAATATAAAAATATAAATTCCAAACATATCATATATGATAGATAAACAATTTGATCTGATGTATAACCTTGACAATTAATTCTAGTATATTCCAACTTCCATAGGCAAGGTGTCATTCTTTGTGGTTTTGATGTAGTTTCTTCTTTCCCATTGAAAAGATGTTTTTCAGTAGTTCAATACTTATGATTTCTGTGGAGGAAATTCCTATACTCATCAAACACCTGCTTTCTTAAACTTATTGAACGATGAGATTTCATCTTTGGACCACAAACTAGACATGCAAATTTTCCCTTTGTTTGAAGACCTGCAAAATCATATATAATTGGATTAAATATGTCAATTTTTATAATTATATATAATGAATAGATTATTTTAAAAACATGCATGATATCTACTTCATAAAATTAAATATTGTTAAAGTGCAGTTGAATGCTATAACATACCACAAAAATGTGTTAGCCCTGGGGCATCATGAATTTTCCATACAAGCATTGCATGGAATTGAAATTGTCTTTGTCCTATTGGTCTAGAGACGCCATACATAGTGACGCCATTCCATAACTTTAGTAACTCATCAATAAGAGGCTCGATATATACATTCATATCTTTAACTTGGTACTTACCTAGTTGAATGAACATAAACATTACACAATTATTATAACCATTTTACTGCAATATATATAAATTAATGCACATGACTATTAAATGAAAAAAATATAAGTCATTATGCAACAAATAAGACAAATGAGATGCTACTACGTTAAAGAAAATTGATGTAAACAAATACCTGGAACAATCATTGCCCACATTATGTGCTCCCTCTTTATTGACATCCATGGAGGAATGTTATTGTTGATAACAAAAATAGGCCACATCGAGTAAATAGATCTCAGCTCTCTAAATGGATTGACATCGTCTGCTGCCAATGAAAGCCTAAGATTACAAGGTTCTTTAAAGTGTGGCCATTTTTCCTCCATGTCCTAAATGCAAATCATCCATAGCATTTGAAGAATGTCATCTCCACTTCTATTCCATGCACGTAATCCATAAATTGTGCTAAGCTTTCACACCTAAATAATCGTTGCATAATGTGGAATAATGGGAATATAATCAAGAACCTCATGAGGCACCTTTTGTTAGTTGATCCTTTTGATATCCACCGGGATATGACATTTCAAGTATCTGCTGCACCATGTTGTTTATGATATATATAATATGATCATTGGGACATGCATCTATTGCTTGATACTCCATTCCAATATCTTTCATAATGGCAGATAAATCTTGGTATGAGCGAGGTAAAATATTTGATGGTGGTAACAAAAATTCACCTATCAATCTACAACAAAAAAATAATTTGTTAATATAAAGAATATTAATGGTAAATATTTCATCCTTTATTTACTAGTGATGAACTAACAACAAAAATAGATGAAAAAAGATGACATCTATGACATACCTTAACATCCGTGAGATTGCTATGTTGGATAAACCATTCATAACCTTCAAGTTCACCAGCAACAATACAGCAAAGAGAAGAGTTGTTTGGGAGCCTTCATAAAGGGGCTTGTATGCCTTCTCAAGTACAGGTAAATCATGAACATCATCAAAGTCATCTCGATCATCATGATCAGCTGCACCACTAAATGTGTCATGGATCAATGTATTTGTACCATCTTCAACTGTGTTTATGGCACATGATCATCTTCTTCCATAGGATCATTAACTTCATCTTCAATATTCAAATCTCCATGTTCCTCCGCTTGAAAAACCACATCCTCCAGGTCGTGATAATCCATATCATGTGCCCTAGGGCACCCCACCTTTATAATAATGATTGACACAAATAAACCATGATCATGATCAAGTGATTTTTTATATATAAAAGAAATGTTAAAACGATATAAAAATTTACAAATTCAATCAATATAAAGACATATAATGAACAACTTACCAATGGACGATAATCATACCCCCCTTCAACGTGACCATGTTGCCTACATTTTTTCTCAGTTGTTGTGATTAAAAGTCTTCTCATCTTTAAGCCCTTCCAATTATTGCAAGGACAATAACATTTCCCATCACCCTTTCTTTTCAATCTAGCCCACAATCTAGCAATTGTCTCTTCATTTTGTTTTGCACTAATATTATCTGACATGATTTTTCTTTACCAAGCTTGAATATTTAGATCTTCAAAAAATATCAAACTCACACTCCAATAATTTGTAATCATAGACAGGTAACAAAATCTAATAATTCTGATATTTTGTACCAAAAAAATTCGGCTTATAACCTCCACAAACTGTCACAAGTATAGCAAATTCGCAAGTATAGCAAAACACTGTCGCAAGTATAGATAAATTGTCGAACCCACTTTTATTTATTAAAAAACATTCGTCAAAACCCCGACAAATGCTAACAATATACCCATCGGCCCACAAATTAAGGAGGCTAACCATATGTCGGCCCACAAATTGATGGAAGGGGATCGTTGACTTTTAAGTGTATGTCGAAATAGCGATGAAAATCACGGATCGTCGCAATTTCGACAAACGTCGGGCATAATTTTTTTTATAAAAAATGAAAATTTCACATTAAATACACAGGTACCCGACAATACATCTAATTATACATCTTTCGTCAGAAAGTTTCATCATATTTTGTAGTCAAATGAGATAGTGACCCGTCTCCTCTTCTCCCAATCCTACTACTGTGTTTGCTCCCACTCCTCCCACTATTTTTGCTAGACATTCTTTACCTATCACTACTGAGGTCATTCCTACTATTATAGTTACTTCTATTGTGTCTATCCAATCAATTCTTTCATCCTCATCTTCACAGTCAATTTTTTATAGTCCCGAACATGGTTTGGAAAATATTCTAGGGTCTCCTATGTATTTTTTGAATCTTTCATCACCTTATTTTGATGTA
>VDFB02334665.1:0-47636 GCA_007258455.2 Sequoia sempervirens | reverse complement strand
AGAAGAGGGGCAAGGTAAGAAATCATTGTCTCCTCCTTTGAAATTTGTCTTGGTTCTGAATGAAGAATTGGATAAAGCTATTTATGAGGAGGATTTGAGGCTTTCTAAGACTACTATTTTCTTTGCAGCTGTCAACCCTAATAGGGTCCCAACTAGGAAATATATGGAAGAATGGTTCAAAAATGTGTCGGAAAAGAAATTAGGGTTGCATTTTTATTATTGTAGAATGGTGTGAAAAGGATTACTTTTTGTTTTCTTTAACAACCTTAAATTTTGACAAAAAAATTCTAATAAGGAATTTTTGACTTTTGGAAAGGTTACTTTTCAAGCCTTGGCATGGTGTCCAGAGGCTCTGAATGAGGAGGTTTTGGCCTTGTCCAGTCCTTGATGGTTGGTTATAAAAAATTTTCCCCCTCAGCTCTAAAAATTTGTTCCTCGTTTGCTTGACCCTTATGGCAAGGCATTGAGAATGGATGAGACTGAATCACCTCTCCCCCATTCAGATGTGAGGGTTTTGGCCTCTATAAACCAAAGACTGGATCTCTCACAAATCCTAGAAATTAAATTGAAGTTTAGCACCATCAATTGTGCTATGGAAACCTTAGGAGGCCTTAATGCTTATTATCTCTGTCACAAACAAGGGCATATTAGAAGAAATTGTCTAGTGATTAAAAACAAGATTAATATAAATCTATATTACAAGGGTAATAAGAGCAATAAGCATGCTCCACAAGAGTTTGGTGGGGATTTTAACCTTTTGGAGGAGGAAAAGGAAGGTTGTCCTCCCTTGAGAGTTGAACACCATAAGGATTTGGCCACCTCTGCAAATGAGGTTGAAATCAGTTATGCGAAAAATTTGAACTCATTTTCATGAATAATAATGGTGATCGATTGGGGGACCTATTTTTTGATAGGAATTGTCTTCCACCTCCCTACCCAAATGATTCAAATAAGGTTCTTTTAATGGTAAGCTTAATGCACAACAATTGGCTCTTTAGAAAATAAGACAAATAAAGAAACCTAAGGGTAATGAATCTATTACAGTGAATGAGCTTTATTCATTTAATGATAAATTTTTCAAAGATTTAAATATTTTTTGCTTAACAAAGGAATAAAAAATAATAAAAGACCATAAGAATGAAGGGGAATTGAGCCCTAAAAATGGTGGGATCTTCTTGGATTGAAGTTGATATTTTTTCATCTTTATCCTCTAACAGGGAGGCCATCTTGGAGGTGTCTATCCATCCCAAGGGGGATGTGTTTGAATCAAGGAAAAATATTGAATATAACACCCTGAACCTTAATTTTGAATTTTCTAAGGAGAGTGAGACTCAGTCAAAATTCGCAGTTGTAACTATTAGCCCCTTGATGGATTGGTTAGTCTGGATGGGTTTTCCTCCTAATCAGTCATGGACTCTACAGATGACCTAGGGATTCTCTCTACTAGGGAAACCACTAATGGGGAAGGTGTTCCCATTGAGGTGTTTGTTAAAAAAACTAGGAGGTATAGAAAGTAGAAGGGTTTGGATGGCACAAAATTGTAGGATGACAAAGATGGTAATCCCCTTTTAAAATACAAAAGGAAAAAGATTAGTGGGGTGATCCTTCCACCCAATGCTAAGAGAATTGAGGTAGAGAATAAACTACCTAAGTGCTTTGATAACTTTAGGACTGATAAGGGCCCCTCATCCAATGATCAAAAGAATGAATCTTAATTGTCCCTCCTGAAATGTAAGGGGCCTTGAGTCCCTCGATAGAAAAAATCTTGTTAGGAGGTTGGTTGCCCAAAAAAAGGAAATGTATTTCTTACTTCTCCAAGAAGTAAATTTTTTTGTATTTTCCTTAGAGACTAGCGTAAAGGTAATATGGAAGGATGCCTCTCATTTTGTGACCAAGCATGAATAGGGGAAGGGTGGGGCTGTCATTATGTTGGCTAACAAGTGGAGCCAATATGTGGTACAGTCTAGTGTATCTCCCTACACCAGGGATATTTGGGTAATTGTAGAGAAGAAGGAAGATTACTTTGGTGTCTGCTCGATTTATGCTCCTAATGACTATAGAGATAGAGTTTTGTTGTGAAATTATTTTTGCAATCTCTAAGAAATCCCTTGGATTTTGGGGCAAGACTTTAATTTTGTGGAAAGAGAGGAGGAAAAATATGGAGGTGTTGGTCATGTTTGAAAAGACTATGAGAAATTTCATTGGTTAATACTTAAGTCTAAGTTAAGTCTTGAGGATCCCATTGAAGTCTAGAAGAAGGAATGTAAGGACATATGGTTCACTTGGTCAAATTACCAAAAAATGGGAGGAGAGTTCTTTGTAGGTTGGATAGATTTTATATAAATAAAGCCTTCTTTTCTCCTATCCTCCTTAAGGATTGATGCATGGTGGAGGTTACTCCATAATCACTCTCTAATCATCACCCAATAAGTGATGAGCCTAAAATATGCCTTGCTTATAATTTGATGTTATGATAAACTTTTAAATGGCTTTATTTTTGCTATTTCAATGGCCGTTTAAACTTTGTTGAAAACCTTTATGGGGATATCCTGTAGCAAGACACTTTTATATCTCTACATCCCCATTGTGTTGACTTGATTGCATTTATTGCCCTATTGGATCTCAAAATGACTGGTATATCGGAGTACGCTTTTGAATGGTGAAGTAGGGATTTAAAATGTGTGATTAATGAATAGATATCGTGTATGTGCCATATGCCTTTTCTTTGTGCGCCCTGCTAATCTTTTGTTTCAGAGGGTTGTTGGAAGAATGATCGAAGCTCGCCAGAAATATCTCGCCTTGCAAGAAAGCCCATTCTCGCATCTAATTTGAGGAAGCTCCTATCAAGACTCTTGACCAAACCGATTTGAAAGATTTTAATGAAAAAGTCAACTGAAAGAGTGGAGCGCCAGATTCTCTCTGAATCGGGTTGAACACATAAATTCATTTATGAAGTTTGTTCCTTGATTCAGGGATACACTTTACTTCCACGTCTTTCTTTGATGAAGTTAGTTAGTTGTTCTTCTGTTTTAAAAATAAGATACTCCTCCTGCGCGAGAGAGTAGTAGTAGGAAAGATGATGAATAGAATGAGTAATAGATGATTTTTAGGTAAGATAGAAATAGAGTAGCAGATATCATGTAAGAATTAGTATGATAATGAAAGACAGAATCTGTTTGACCAGAAGTAGAGTTCGTTGTTAGTTCTCACATCAACAAAACAATGTATTTCATTATGTTTTCATGAATAAAGATTGATGAAGTTCTGAGTTCAGCATCTGTGTAATCAGTAGATGCTTGCTAAGGGGGCCCACTTAGTAAGTATCTGTAGTTAATTAGTTAGATGTCTCTTTTCTCAATATATCCGCTAGCTTTCATCTTTTGAAATTTTTATGCAAACTCAGTCTTACACTGCTCCTGCAGCATAGAGAGTCCATCCTTGTGACTATTCCTGCAGTATAAGGCCAGTTCATGGTTTGTGCTTCAGTCGTAGCTATTACAGTTTCTGTTTCAATTAAGCATAGTTGAGTTAAATAATTCTATATTACCATTCTGTAGCTTAGATAGAATTACTTTCCAGTATGTATTTTTGCTAAGATTTGACCAAAGCAAATTCCTAGTGCATATAT
Source organism: Sequoia sempervirens (assembly GCA_007258455.2). Classification (NCBI taxonomy): domain Eukaryota; kingdom Viridiplantae; phylum Streptophyta; class Pinopsida; order Cupressales; family Cupressaceae; genus Sequoia; species Sequoia sempervirens. The sequence goes on along the minus strand of VDFB02334665.1, from coordinate 44,008 downwards.
TTTGCTGTGCCATTTAAAGTCTACGGGCCCCCGTTTGACAAGTAAATGAACGCCCACAGAGAGATGACACCGACGTGGAATCTCCCAATTCCCAAGAAAAATGCATCGTGATATTCATATATCCTTGTGAGTAGCAGCCAATAAGACCAATTTGTGTTTAAAAATGGTGTTGCCTCTGGTGTTGGTCCTAGAAATGGGTTTTCTGTTAACACTAGCCTTCTTAAGGATGAAGATTGTAAATGTTCCATAAACTCTCTTAGAGCCATTAATAAGTGGTTACATAGGTCCCTTCCTCCCATTGAGAGATGGGGCTTGAATGTACAAGGATGGAAGATTCTTTTCCAAACCATTGGAAGGAAAAAGGAAAAGGATAGAAGGAGAAAGGAGACTTGTCTGTAGGACAATCTTTTCAAGGAAGAATTTGAAGTGCAAAATTGTCCTAATGACAGCTCCCTAGTGGATAAGCTCACAATGGCTAGAGACAACCTTAGGCGGTTTCAAACTAACAAAGTCAAATGTCTAAAAATTAGAGCCAAGATGAATTGGATGGAAAATGGTGACAAGGGTACAAAATTTTTCTTTAGATATTTAAAGAAGAAGCAGGCCAGAGAATTAATTGATCATATTAATATAGATGGTAATATCCTTCCAAAGCATGATGATATAAGAGGGTATTTTTCCCTCTTCTATCAGTTCTAAAGGGGGTAATGAGTCTTGCTTTTGAGCTAGGGACTATATCATCGAGGGAATATTTCCTATTCGGGCTGGTAAGGAGGCAACCCTTGATTTGAACAAATAAATTTATGAGGAGATTAGGAGATCTATTCTCCCTTAAAAATGAAAAATCTCTAGGACCTGATGGGTTATCTGTATAATTTTACAAATCCTTCATTGATTGGGCTTGTGATGATCTCTACGTGGTCTATAAGGATTCCTTTGAGAGAGGTTCCCTTGGAAAAAAAATTAACAAAGGAATTATTAAGTTGATTCCTAAAGAGGGAGATAGAACCCTTGTTAAGAATTGGAGACTCATTACTCTCCTAAATGTTTCTTATAAAATTTTGGAAAAATTTATTTCTGAGAGGTTGGCTAGTATTCTTCCCACCATCATTAATTCAACTCAAACTAGATTCATTAAGGGGAGGTACATCTTGGAGAATCTGGTGACAAGTTGGGAGGCCATGAATTGGGCCAAGAATTCAGTGCAAGATGTTGCATTGTTCGTGCAAGAATTTGAGAAAGCCTATGATAGAGTTGAATGGGAATTTGTGCTTATGGTGCTTAAAGCATTTGTTTTTCCAAGTTTGTTTTGTTCTATTTTCAAGAATTTGTTCCAAAATTCTTCTGCTCAAGTAGATGTTAATGGAGTTCGTTCATAGGAAATTGTTCTTTGGTGGTCAATCAAGCATGGATGCCCCCTTGCACTAGCTCTGTTTGTCATTTCTTTGGATTCTCTTCATTATATTTTGAGAGATAGATCATTGACCCCTAGGGTAAGAGGTATTAGGCTACCAGATTCCAATGACCTAATCAATCTCCAATTTATTGATGATACTTCTATTCTTGTACAACTTGATGAGGATAGCTTTGCAATTCTTATGAAGAAGCTTGATATTTTTTGCTCTGCTTTAGGGGAAAAAATTACCCCTTCAAAATATTACCTTCTTGGGTGGAAAGATAAGCCCCCTGATTGGGTGTGTAGTTATGGTATTGAATGGGGTGGTCCTCATAAACTTGTGACATACCTTGGTATCCCATTTTCTATTGAGCCCAACTTGAAAGATATGTGTTGTTGGATTAGAGATAAGATTGAGAATAAATTAACCAAATCGAACAAGCATTATCTCTCTTTTTCTAGGAGGTTTCAGATCTGTTAGAATTTTTTTTCTTCTTATAGCATTTTTTTTCCTCTATTTGGTTTTTTTGCTCTTACCAAATCAATGCTATTCAGAAAAGAAAAAAGGAATTTTTGTGGTTTGATGGTAAGGGGAAGAAGAAGAAGCATTCTGTCAAAAGGGAATGGTGTACCATTTCCGGAGTGAGAGGTGGGTTGGGGCTAAAGTATCTGAGGATCCAAGGTATTTCTTTGGCTTCTAAGTGGGTGATTGGGGCTTTGTATGGGGAGGAACCATGGAAGGTGCTCGTGAGATACAATATTGCTAATGTTGTGCCTAAACATGCTAAATTTTGGAAACTTAGATCCCCTTCAATGATATTCTTAGCTATGAGTAGCCTATGTCACTTGCAGGGTCTAATGTCTTAAAACCTTATGGAAGGCTTGCGAAATTGTTAAGAAGCTATTATCCAGCTGCCATTTCACCAAGGGTGATAATAGGGCAATCTTTTCCAACATATCTATTTGGTGGAACTTGAGACGTAAAGGGAAGCCCTTGGCACTTATTCAGGGGTGCTCTGCTAAAGGCTAGGCACTTAAAGTAATCCTTTGCTTTAAGGATATCTTAATTAATGGAAATTTAAAGGATTGGAATACCCTTAACACTGAATTTAACATCCATCAAAGTAACTGGAGAACATACACGATGTTGAGAGAGGCTTGTGGCCATCTCAAGTTCATGATTAAAGTCATAAATGAACCCCTCCATTATAAATATTTTGTGTGGCACAATGGTAATAGAATAATGAATGTTAAAGTTAAAGATATATATACTATGATTACTGATCAGGTAGATATTACTAAACATATGAATAAAGTTTGGCAAGCGGGCAGGCAAGGATCATGGGAAAAAGAATCTTTTTTGAAAAATTGGCAGAGAAGAAACTTGCAGGGCTAAAAAGGCTTACTTCAGATGGCTTTTGATTCTATAAACTCCATTATAAAGCTAGCATAGACAATCTTGATATATTAGCTCTTTATGTAGGAAACACAGCTTGTCTCATATTTTTATTTGATTGCCATCTTTTCCAAAATATAGAATATGTTATGCTTTTCTCATAATATCTGGGGGTGTAAAGGAGGTTTAAATTTTTTGAATATGGTTTTTCTTCAAAATTGCAAGTTAAGTAAAATTGGTGCTTTATTCTGGCATATCATTTCTACTAAGATTTTGTGGAAAATTCAAAAATCTTAGAATGAGGACCAATTTAAAGGTAGAAGAAGATTTCTTACTAATTCCTACAAGGGACTCATATTCTATAATGTTTCTATGTAGGTGTTCATCACTATGGAGTTGTCAAAGGATAAATTCTTGAAATACTTGGAGAATAGGGAAACTTTTATTGATATCATGGATGCCAGATATGGTCATATGTGCCAAGAAGGCCACCCTAGTGTTGAGGTTTTTTTGAGGGACTTGTAGGAATTTAGAGATGAACTTAAAGAAGAGAAAAAAACAAATCCTATTATGTATAAAGGTAAAGAAGTGGTTATTATACCGATGGAGTAGCAGAAGAACAATGTACCTAACTTTTCAATTGAAGAGGTCAATGGAGCTCAAGCTTTGGTGGGTCTTAGTGATAGTGACAATTTTGCTCATCATTGTTAACTTCTGGCTGATGGTGCTCCTTTTGTCATGGTTCATTGTATATGGGTTTGTTACATATGGTGGTACTTCTATTAATGTATTTGTGTATATTATGATCTTGGACTATGATGTAATTTTGAGATGTACATGGTACTAATGATTTAAGTTTGTATCCTTTGTGGTCTAGGTTAGGTTTTTTTTGTGGTTGCATTTTTTTTGTGGTTATGGTGGTTGGATAGAGACCTACTTCTTATTTTTTTCTTGAAATTTAAGTACTACTATACATTGAAATTTCAAATTTTTACCAAATAGATTTTTTTTAAAAACAAACCTAGTAGTTTAGAAACAACATTTAATTTTCTACAAATTCTATTCTTACATATTTTTAATAATATAGATAACTTATTCAAATTTTTATGTCCAAGTTGCCTAACTTCGATTTTCTAATTTTTGCCATAAAGAACTGTTTTTCCATGATGATCCTGCACATACCCTTATATTTAATATTAAAAAAAACATCACACGTAACATAATTTGAATGAACCCTTAGCATTTTCAGCCCTATCTGTCTCCTTTTAGGTGAAAAACCCTAGAAGAGCAAGAGAAGTTCTAGAGTGCCAAAAATCTATAGTCCAATTGTGTTTTAAGTTTTCTTTTCTTGATTGTTGTGGTTGTTTTTTATTCCATTTCCAAAGGATGAAGGTGACGATTGATTTAGTATGGATGAGATTATCATAAGTGAAGTGAAATGAGATGGATTGATGTTTTTTATGTTTTTGAAATGTTATGAGGCTATTTTTTTTGGGGGGGGGGGGATTTTCGGGTTATTTAAATGTTTTTTTGTGTTTTTGTGTCTCAAGGGCTAATAAAGATTATCCTTGCCTATGTTTAAGCTCAGAGACGATGTAGTTCTGATAACCATGTTTTTGACAAATTTTTGACTTTTTTGAGTGTTTTTGGATTTTAATACGTTTTGAATGTTTTTTGATTTTTGGAAAAAATTTGATGATTTGGATATTGATGTGTGGTGATATCAACGATCTTTTTTTGGGAATTTTTTGAAAACCAATCTAGGATTGATTGATTTGATTAATGGATTGATGATGATAACATTGTTAAGGATACTTAACAATGCAAGGATAGTTTTAAGCAACACAAGGATTGGGAAGTATATCCCTAAATGATGATGGATTGTTTGGATTTGATTGATTAGGATTTTGAAGCTTGATTTTGGAGAAATTTTGTTTTGAATGATTTGATATGGAATTGAAGTAAAAATTAGATGCAACTTATATTGATTGTTTGGATTGATGTTTGATGATAGATGAAGCTTGATAAGGAATGTATTCTTGAAAAAACATTCCATGGGTTTGTGATCTAGATTTTGGATCACAAATGCTTTGACCAATTTGATTTCATATTTTTTCAATGTTCAGATCACCACATAAGTTGGGAGATATAGATCAAGATTTTTTTTCAAAGCAAGATGTACATATCTACCCCCAATGGCTAGCAATGTGTGGAATTCCATGAGTGGATCCTTGGATAGGTGTGTGGATGAATGGATATGGTAGGCATGCAAAGGATGCCAAGGGTTATTTTGTGATAAGATAAGGTGTTCGAAAAAAGGAATGCTTCATTGGATAATGCTCCATGGCTCAGATAACATTGGGTAGGATATGATCAATGAAAATGACTCATGTCAAGATGTTTACCATAAGCAAGTGTAAAGTGTGAAGAAATTTTTTTCAAGATCAAGATAACTTGGAAGATGGATCATAGATATTGGATGAAAATGGATTAGATAAGTGGTTAATGGATGAATGGATTTATTAGGGATATGGTGGATGGAATGCTAGATTTATTATTGATGGGATTAGATGCTTCCATATAAACTAGTGCACGTAGATGCTTGATTCTACACATGATGCCTGTTTGCCAGGATTTCATCATGGTACTTGTCCAAAGCACCAACATAGTGGTTTCCACTAGAGGACAATTTTTATCTTTACTATTTTCATGATTTTTTTTAAATTTTTTGAAATATTTCAAACTCATGTTGAACCACCTTGTGGTGTTGATTTAGATGCTTCTATTATAATGTGCCATTGATATCCTTCTTGGAGAAGCTTTTTGGGTAAGATACATGCACTTGAATGCAAATTTTGAGATTCCTAATCTACTTTGTTGATATTGGAGTTAACTCTATCTTTGTATGCACATTGCAATATAATTCCTTATAAATCCTTATGATGAAGGGTCATTGCCAATACATGATCAATATGAGTACTAGATATCATGAATGGAGGAGTGGATGGAGTGTGTTTAGGAATATAAGATGGATTGGTTGAAAATTTGAAACCTTCAACTCTTCAAACTTGGGAAGATGAGAAATGATGGGTGGATATAGAAGTGTGCACAAAATTAGGACCAACTGCTCAATATACTTTATATGTTGCTTCAGAAGCCTATTTTTTCATTTGTGGACATATTTTATGGATACTTTCCCCCTTTTATTTTTCCCCATAGTTTTGTTGACTAATGGAGTTTGATAGGATAATCATTCTTTTTATTCTTTGGTATCCATGTGTATTTGATTTGTCAATTATGCTTCCCAACTTCATTTTCTTTGATAACATTCTTCATGCTTTGATTCAAATCTTTCTTTTTATGTTGGTTCTAATTTTTGGATGGGGTTATGGTTGGATTAAGATTCATGATGTGGCTAGTTGTAGCATTGGAGCTAGTTTCATCATAAGGATTCTTCGTGCTTCCTATGTTGTCGTTTGCTTGAGATGAAGTTTTGCCCAGTATTGTGGAGGTATCAGTGATATGTTTAGATCCCTTAATTTCCAAATAACCAAGACCTTGATGCTTAGGATTTCCAATAATATATACTAGTTCTAGGATACCCTATTCATGCAGGCCTAATCTTTTTCCTTGATAATTCATTTGTTGAAACATTTTATTTGCAATAGGATATGATTTACCTTGGAAACAAGATGCTACTCTTTCTCTACTCTATTGTGCATCTTAAAAGGTGATAGCTTCTTCATTGATAAGATGTATTTCCCTAAAAAAGGTAAGTGATCCAATTTTATAAGTGATAGGATCCTCCATAAGTGGGACAACTTCTCAATTCATATATTTGGCTTGATCTTGTGGAATATCAGATTTTAATGCTTCTTGAAAATGTGTTGAATATTCATTGTCCATGTAAAAGTATCCCTTATGATTTATTTTTGATATTCCTTCATAGGATGTTTTTGATTCACAACTTTTGTAGAATCCTTCTTCATGACCCATTTCTGATATCTCTCTATATTTTTCTATATCTTGATCATGTGTACAAATGTTAAGAGTAGGATGCACTTGTTCCTTGGTAATGATATCAATAGTATGAGACTCTTGTTTTGGATGATGATCATATACATGTCCATTAGGAGTAAGAATCTCATGGGTAGATGGATGAATATGTGATATATGTGTATGATCATCATTTGTGATATCTTGTATAGATTGGAGAGTGTCCATTAGATCATTGTAGTATCTTGGAGATATGAATTCTTGATCTTGATTAATATTGGAGTTTCTTTTGACATGCTTTAGATCAAATTCTTGACATGGGTCAGTTTCAAAGGATGGATTGCTTACAAAGTGTTCTTGGATGTCTTCATTAGGCATAGGAAGCAACTCAATATCCTCTTGATATTTGAGTGAATTTGGATCAAGTTTTTAGTTGAGGATTTCTTCAATATCTATAACCATGAGGTCGAAAGATGTCAATATGTCTTGGAAAGGACCATTTCTAGAATTTGGTGAAGGATGTTTATCATGTGATTTGGAATAAATTCTTGATATATGTTCTCTAACTCATTAGGTGATGTAGAGACATTTTCAACATGATCATTGGTTAATGGATTGTGGATTATGTCAATAGGATCAAATAATTCTAACACTCCTTGAAATAGATCATTGTCAAGTATTGTTGAGGGGTTTTCATCATGACTAAAAAATGACTCTTGATGTGTCATGAGTTGATCATTAGATGAGGTAGAAACATAGTCAAGGTGTCCATTGATGGATAGATATTGATCATTGCATTCAAAAATTGTTGTGGAGAGATTGTCAAAATTTTCAACCATAGGTTCAAATGATGTTAACATTTTTTGAATTTGATCATTGTTGGACATTGTTGGTAGATTTTGATCATGATTGAAAAGTGAATCTGGATATATCTTGATTTGATTGTTGGATGAGGTAGACACAACTTCAAGGTGCTCATTGATGGATTGATCTTGATCAGTGTTCCCAATAGTTGTGGTTGAGAAATTTTCATTATTATCTGTTATGGTTAAATATTGATCATTGTCCTCAACTTTTATTGTTTCTTGATCAATAAGGTCTTGGATGAGATTTTTGAATTGAATACAATTTGATGTTTTATGAAGATTTTCTCTATGATACTTATAATAAAATACACCCCTATTCCAAGAGAAGTTTAGGACAGAGTTGAAAACACTTACCTTTGGAAGAGTAATGAGTTTCATGTTAACTAGTTGTCTTAGCACTAATTCAATTGGAACTCCAAAAGGAGTGTATTCACATTTGTGATCTTGTGTGATTTGTACTTGTTGAGGTAATTCTTCTTGTGATTGTAGAACCTTAAATCTTGTAGCACAAAAAAAAAAGCCCTTAGCATTGTTAGTAAACCAAAGCAAACAAAAGATTCTCGATAAGATTCATCTAATCACAAGAATAATGCAAAAGAAGCAAGAAAAACATAGAAAAACATCATTCTAATAATCAAACTAGCATCTTATAGTGGATTGGTGCTTCTATGGAAATAAGCCCTTTCCCAATCCTTGATTAAGCTCCATGATATGAAAATGATATGTTGATGATCAAGATGATGAATGGACAAAATCTATTCTTAGTTTAAGAGAGTGACCTTGCATGAGGATTGTGGAGATTGTCGAGGATTTTTTTATGAATGAAGCTCTCTATTTGTAGATTTTAAAATGCTAAGAGTACTTATGAGAGAGCAATGTGGGATAAAAAACAAACCAATGAAAAGAGGCCACTTGTCATCTTGTGATAGGATGAGGAATGTGCAAGATTTGGGAAATGTGCCCAAGAGGGGAAAATTTCAAATTCAAATTTGAGAGTAAATGTTGAGTTTGACTTGTGCAAGGGACATGTAAGATCCATGTAAGAGTTCATAAATGAATTGTTGGATGTACATGTCCACTTGTTTTTGAATTCAAATTTGAGGGAATATTCCTCAAAGATGCCATGTTGATGGAAAATGTTGGATTTAATAAATCAAGAAATTGATTTATTTGTGCAAGTGGGATTATCTAGAGGATGTGATGGGTAGTTAGGTTAGGCTAATTAGGATTAGATTAGCTTAATGATGATTAGGATGCTTTGACCCTTTTGACTTGATATTTGGATTTATTTAAATCAAAAGGGGAGAAATATGCATTTAGGATTTAATTAAATAGATGTTTGATTTATTTAATTAAAGTGATGATGATAGGATCAAGTTTGATTTATTTGATTTAGGTTGGTGACTTTAGGAGATTGATAAATAAACTTGATTTATTTGTTGAATGAATATGACCTAATAAAATGCATCATGCTAATTTTGCGCGTCTACATTTTGTCTCTTTGAAGCAATGTACTTGTTGCATTGGTTCAAAGAATAAACCTGTCACAATCAAAATTCAAAAAATTTCTACATTTTTGGAAGCCCCAGTGGAAAGAAGTACACTGTTACACATTGCATCACATATGTCCTCATCATATTCCTAGGAAGACTTATACATCTACATGAGGCTTTTTTGTGGCAGTCTAGCTATTATGCCATATACTAGATCAAAAGTTGCATAGCCAGTGGCCTTCTTAACAGTCACCTAATCTGCCCACAACAGTAATGGGTAAAAGCACAAAGTTGTGGCATGCTTTATAAAGGAAACGACCGACACTAATCCAATTTTTAAACTTGAATCACTAAAAAGTGGCATATATGATTTGAATTTTGAAATGATGTAAAATAGTAAAATATGTATTTTTTAGTATATTTTATGTTTGTATTTAAAAAATATATATATATATATTTTAAACTAGTTTTTAATAAATTAAAACTATAATTTAGTTGTTGATAAAATGCTAAAAATAAAGTTGCAAGAGATGTCAAACTTTTTATAGTAATTTTTTTTTCTTTCAATTTTTTTCTTTGTATTTATAACTTGAAATTATAGTGCATGGATATATTGTTTTCCAATTTTGATAAATATATATTTTTAAATAAATACTAAAATGTGTGTGAATAAAAAAACAACTGTTTTCATCAGACATCAACTTTCATATTAAATATTTATCTAAAATGGAAAAAAAAAATATACCATCTTAAAATAGATTCTTTTATCTAAGGAATCATATTTTTTTCAACTTTTTAATAAGTTTTAGTATTTTTCCTTGGCATAGTAATCAACCTAATATTTTGTGTTGATAACCTACTTTTAGTAAAAATAAAAAATAAAATATAAAAAATAATTAAACTATTAAAATAAATATATTTTTGAAAACTACACTTATTGATCTACAGAAAGGTATTTTTATATATTTTTTTAAATGTTATTTACATTAGCGGGAGTTATTGAAACTTCAAGTTTTTCAAATAATTTTTTTTTTCGTAAATTGGACACAAAGTGGTTCTCCATATATTTTTAGCCAACAATTCTAGTTGAAAAAGTTGTGGAAACATCTAGCTTAGCTAGAATGAATCTTACTAGATCATATGTTTGACCAAAATTGATTTTTAGTTAGAAATACTTAAATTCAGTTTTATTGATAAGCTGGCTAAAAGTGTGACCTAGCTTTGTGCTTTTACCCTAACTTTAACTTTGAATCCCAGGCTCTTTTATTCTTCTCAAGAATCCTTTTAATGATCTTCATCAAGATCTTATTGGTTGATTCCACTTGGCCATTTCCTTTTGGGTGATACGGTGAAGAGTATGACATCTAGACTCCATGTTCCAAGCAAAATTCTATAAATTTCTCAAACCTAAAGCACATTGCATTATCTGAGAAAATTTTCTCAGGTACTCCAAATCTGGTCAATATATTGTCCATCAAGAAATCTATGACTACTTTACATTTTTCCCTTTTTGTTGGGATGGCTTCCAACCACTTTGTAAAGTAGTTCATGGCAACAAAAATCCATGAATACCCCCCACTAGACTTTTTAGCTATTTCTCCAATGAAGTCAATACCCCATTGTTGAAAGGGTGTCTACATAGTAACTAGTCTAAGAGGCAAGCTACCTGAAAATTTTAGTTTCCTAGAGAACCTTTGACATGTATCACATGCTCTTACCGGTTTCTACACATCCTTTAAAATAGTAGGTCACCAAAATCCATCCCTCAATACTTTGTGGGTAGTATTTTTAGCCATATAATGTCCACCACACTATGAATTTCTTTTAACAATTTAGAGGCTTTACACTCATCAACACATTTCAACAATACACCCTCCAAGTTTCTCTGCCACAACTCACCTCTTATGATCACATATTTAATGTCTTGTAACTTAAGAGTTATTTTCTCATTTTCTATTAATCCCTCAAGGTACTAGATTCTTTGCAAGTAATAAATGACATCTTTGTACCAATCACAACATTCCATATCATAGATGAGTGATCTTCGGGAATCATCTTCCATATTTATCTAATTTGCATCTAGGTTGACTTTAGCCATTAACTTCACCAATCCCTGACCTCTCACAAATTTTGTTATTTGGATGTCAATATTAAATTCCTGAATTCTATTTATCCACCTACATCTTCTACCCATGACTTCTTGTTGGGTAAAGATTTCCTTTATAGCTGTAGTTGGAACATAAGCAATGACTATGGCTCCAACTAAATAATTCTTGAAGTTCTTTATAGCCTTAACAAGTGCATATTCTTGCTTCTCCATTAAATCATATTTTAACTTTGTAGCTTGAAGTGATTTGCTAAAGAAGCAATTGGTTGTTCAAATCTATCTTCATTCTTTTGTATTGAAACAACAACAATAGTATGAAAAGATGCAAATGAAAAGATCTATAATAGCCTAGAAAATTCAAGTATCCTTAAAACTAGGGCCTCCTTGATTTACTATTTTATACTTTTGAATGCTTGGCTAGACTCCTCATTCCAAATTACCTTTTCTCCCTTCTTTGGGGTGATCCCACAATACAGGTTTACAATTTTTGAGAGATACTATTTTTTGCTGAAATCACATATTTTTAGAAAATATAATGATTTAATCCTTGAAAAGTTCCATTTAAAGGATTATAATTGAAGATGGTTTGATCAAACCCCCTTGGATAGAACCCTGATAGTTTTAAACCATAACTATAATGAAGTCTCCTTTACACCTATCAAAATGCTGATAAAAAATCACTTTTGATTTATCTTTTTAGGGATCAAATAAATTCATTTAAAATTTATTTTTGTAACTAGGTATTTCTTATTATAAGCTTCCCAAAAAAGTATAATTTTTAATAAATTAAATTTGATTATTATATTTATTTTTTATTTCTTATGAATGTAGGTTTTTCACCAAAAATCAAGCTCTATGTTCTGCACATGTGGAAAACTAGTAGATTATTCAAAAAATTGAAAAATTCAGTACAATAGTTATTTGTGTCCTTGATCCAACAAAAAAATAATAATTGGTGCATTACATACAAAAAAGTTATGTTTTAGCTAGTAAATCATGTCTAAATTGTAACTAGTTTGACTTTGAAACTTAATTAAGAAAAATATTCAATGAAATTCTATGAAACCAATTCCATCCAATAGATATCATAGTTACAAATTTAAATTTGAAAAAATTATAATTTTATCTTCATAGAAAAAAAAATTATGTGTTAGTTCGGTAGCATCACTCTTTAAAATGGTGTTTACTATTAAAACTAGTTTTTGAAGGAGATGGAAAAGAAGTGAAATCTTATTCCAAATTTTTTTGAAAAAATATATATTTAGAATCTACAAACAAAATTCCACAAATCACTAGTTTGCATCATCTTCAAATTCCTCACGGTTTAGGCTGTTATAGGTGCCGAATGTGAAGATTTAGTTAAAAAAATCAGTTCAATGACTAGTTTGGCCAAAAATTATAAACCAGTATTCTGGGATCACCCTTCAACATCTTGGAGATAGGTCTTGTAATCTCTACAAAATTAGTTACAAATCTCCTCAAGAATTTGATCTGACCAAAGAATTATTGAATTCCTTTTACATTCTTTGGCTATGGAATCTTGTCTATACCTACTACCCTTTCAAGGTCAATTCTCACTCCCTCTTTGGATACAATATGCCCCAACAATTTTCCTTTAATAACCCCAAAGGAACATTTTTTCGCATTCAGTGAGATCCCATATTCCAAGGCCTTGATAAAAATATTCTCTAAGTGCATGTAGTGATCTTCTTCTTTCTTGGAGTAAGTTGTCAAGTAATCGTAGTGTATCACCATGAACAAGTCAATAAAATCAAAAAAGGCTACATCCCTAGCCCTTTGGAAAGTGGCACTAGTGTTAGTTAGGCCAAATGATATCCTAACATACACATAGATGCCCCAAAAAGTTGTGAATGTAGTCTTGTACTACTCAGACCCCTTCACTTTCACTTGGTTTTGTCTTGAGAAACCATCCATCATTGATAATAGCTCATAGCTAGTCACTTTCTACAACATGGATTCCATGTTTGGCAATGGATAGTTATCCTTTAATGATTGTATGTTCAAATTTCTAAAATCTACACATAACCTTATATTACCATTTTTCTTCCTTACTAGCACTAAATTAGACACCCATGAATAATGCCTAATAGGCTTTATGATACCAACATCCCTTATCTTAACTGATTCCTCTTGCTTTTTCAGAGCTAAGGTCAGATTAATGGGTCTCTAACTTTTTCTTAAAAGGATTGGCATTTTCTTTCAGAGGGATCTCATGTTGGAACAGTTCCTCTCTATATGCTTTCAGGTCATCATATGACTAAGCAAAGAATTGTCTAAATTTTCTCAATAAGGCAATCAACATGGCATTGATCTTAGGCTTCATCTTCTTTCCTACATATAACTTTTTAGGGGAATTTTTAATCCCCAAATTCACTTCTTCCAAGTCCTCTGGATGGATAATAGGTTTTTTAACCTTGCTCTTGTCTTGACTATTGAATACCCTTTCTAATGCTGTAAGGCCCTTGGGGATTTTATTTATCTTTAGCTGAATGAATTCATTCCAAAATACTATAACCGTACCATCTACATTTTCAAAAAATGCCTCGAAGTCAATCTCCTAACCCTCATATTCATCAACAAATTTCAAAAAAATTAGGATATCTTCATCATCATTGAAGATTTTCCAACTATGTATATTGCCAGGGATTGATGGCCTTGCTTGTACATCAACTTTCGATATACCTAAGAAATTTATATCATTCAATCTTAATGCAATGTTTGCAAGTAAATCTGCCACTTTTTTGGTCCTCTCTCCATCCAATCAATTCCAAAGGCACCAATCTATTCAATAGAATCCTAGATAGTATTCCTATATTATTTCAATCTATTAATTTTGCATGTGCATATCTAGGTCTTACCTGGGATATCACAAACTCAAGTCACCAATTACCATAAACTTCTTTATCCTATGCTTTTTAGCCAACCTTAATCCTAGTAGCAATGCTTCATATTCTACCACATTGTTTGTGCAAAAAAAATATAAAGTGAAATAAAAATTGTACGTATTGCCACTAGGTGACACTAGCAATATTCCTGCACCAGACCCTTCCCTAGAGCTTGCACTATCAAAGGACATTTTCTAGAGTCCATCCTTGTTAGATATTATTATAACTTCATTATCTATAGGTGTAGGAAACCTATCAATTTCTATTGGTTTCTCCTCCACCTTAAACTCATTAATATCAATATCTCTAAAAAGAATTGTATCATCTTGAGGGGCATGCTCCAGCATATGTGGAACTTGTGGCTCTCTAATCACCTTGACATCCTTATTATGAATAGGGAAAGTGGCATAAGACATGTCACACTGCATGCTACCTCCCATTGAAGCACTCCACTTCCTAGATAGAAACATTCCATAATTGGGTGGGATATCCACTACCACCACACTCATCTTAAACTCTTTCTTCTGATAAGTAGCTTATCTATAAGGGGTTTTATTGATTACACAAGTCACAGGGAGTTCCCTTGAATCCATAGTATAACACTTACCATGGGTGTACTATCAACATTTAGTCCCAATGCCTCCATGATCTTGGTTGGAATTATATTATTGGATGCTCCTAAATCAATAATATAATTTCTCAAAAAATTTCCCTCAACAATCAGTGTGAGGAAGAATGGGTCTATTCTTCTAGGATGGGCTATGACTGAATTACCTAGAAAAATATGAGGGATCTAAGTAATCACTCCCTTGGATTCTTTATTTTTATTTTCCTTCTCACTCACTTTGGGTGGAGTGGACACCACTAAGTCATTACAAGCTATAGTAGTTCCATTGCTAAGGGCTACTAGCTTTTGTTTATGTTCATTCACTTGACTGTGCAGTTGGAACATAACAATAGGAGTGTATTTAGGTAATCCAACTAGAATCATACCTTGTTTTCTACCTCTCCTTCTATTTAATCTTTTTTTTTTCAACTCTAGGCTTGGCATCTTTTCTTGCTAATTCAAAATTCTACTTATGTGCCTTTTTTTTCGTAGTAGGGGACTTGATCTCTCCATCAAATTTTGGTTTATCTACTTTATTATTCCAAATATTATCTCCCCTATTTTCATTAGCTTTTATTCCTTCTTCTTTTTCATCAGGATTTTGCTCTTTTCCTTTAAAATTTTTCTGCTTGATAAAGAGACCAGTAAGACTACCTTGGTCGCCACCTAATGTTATGTTCCTTAAGTGATATGAGCTTCTAGCTTGAGCGGACAAGGCCACTATGTATCCTAAAATTTCCTCATCTAAATGTATTCTCAAGGACACATTATCCTTAATTGCTTCTAATCTATATACCCCATTATCACTGTCATCATCTTCATCAAAGAGAACTTGTTAGTGATACGTACTGGAAATATGCCTTATCTACATCCATTTCATGAGACTCCATACTAGACAAGCACTCATTGTCAACAAAATCATAGCCATCCATGATCATTTTAACATAAAAATCATCCTCATTAGACTGATCATAATATTCAAGTACATCTACTTCTACTTTAACCATTTGTGCAACTACACATTGATGAGGAAAATTTAGCATCTGACAATCCATGCACCAAGGGGTCTCATCAAAAAAATTGCTTGATTTCTTCTACAAAGGATCTAGAGGAACCTTTTTCTAAGAATTTTTCTGATTCTTAAGGATGGGCTTCCCATTATGCTAGTTTGTTTTATATGGATGATCTTGCAACTGAGGAGGTCTCTCATTCTTCTGATAATTAGATATTTCATTTGACAAAAAATTCTCTTTCCTAGAAATTATGTTGCTTAGATCCTTCATGGTAGAAGTAACATTATCAGTCTTATCTTCCAAAGAGCCTCCCTTAGAACCATAGTTTGTATCCTCTTTCTTTGTATTCTTGATGATCTTTACATCATTCCTCCTCTCAACTTTACCAGTTGCTCTACTAATATTATCAATATGGACAACCATCTTGTAGGCCTCTCTCAATGCTTGAGGACTCTTATCCAATAAGCGGTAACTAATTTTGGCATCAAAGCCATTGCAATAGTTCACCAAACATACATTGGAATTTAATCTTAAATGAGGAGGTAGCCAATTCATGGCTTTTTGAAATTTCACATTGAATTCACCCACACCCTCATTACAAATTTTAAAAATATTATTAAATAGATTCAAGAGAAATGTTGAATTAGTCTTATCACCATACTACTCTCTAAACATCCTCTTAAATTCCTCCCAAGATCCAAGGCTCTTATACCACTCTTTGGCATCCTTAGTAAGTGACTGCATGAATAACTTCATCATGGAATCCTCTGCTTCTATCTCAAAATTGTACATAACATTGGCAACTACTTTGAGGTTGTCTTCACCACTCAAGGAATTGTTTCCAAAGAAGGGTATGTGTAGGATCATGATGGGCCAAAAAGTGGCGATATGATTGGTATGTGGCTAACGAATTTTTTTACCCAAAACTGATGGAAAAAAAGGGGTTTTAAAGGATAACCTTAGGTTTCCACCAATATAAATTATGCTTTACTTTGAATTTAATAAATAATTATTATTCATTTTCTATTTGAATTATGACTAAAGTCCTGATTGATAGGCCAATTGAAAAACATCTATAGCTTTCAAGTGGTATCACAATTTTTGAATCCAAAACATGAGTCACATTCTATGCTTCGCATACTATAGGATTAAAAGCAAGAGAATTGAATTTCATGAAGTTTTTACCAAGTCAAGGTGGTCATACATATGAGTTTTTTATATATTTTAAAAGTTTTAATAAAAAAATCATAATTAATTATTTACTTAGAAAAAAATTACAAAAAAATATGCATCATATCTAGAAATGAGTCGTCTACTTATATCTAATATCTTATATAAAAAATATTATCATTTTATTGTGGTTAGGGTGGTCAAACAGACACCTACTTCTTATTTTTTTCCCTAAAATTCAAGTACTACTACATTGAAATTTCAAATTTTCACCAAATAGATTTTTTTTTTAAAAAACCTAGTAGTTTAGAAACTACATTCACTTTGCTAAAAATTCTATTCTTACATATTTTTGAAATAATATAGATAACTTATTCAAATTTTTTATGTAAAGTTTCCTAACTTTGATTTTTCTGAATTTTTTGCCACTTAAGGGCCTGGTTTTTCCATGATGATCCTACACATACCCATAATCTAACCAAAGTAGGCATGAAATCATCAAGAAATGGGTTAGGATAACTAGGAATCTCAGTAAAGCACAACTATTGATATCTTTCAACTTGCATTGGTCTCTAGGTAACTTGGTCTCTATGAGCATTTCTAGGCTCATCATCTTTCTAGTCATTAGATTGAGTTTTATCCTTACCTTTTTCCATCTCCATTATTATTACTACTTCCTTTATTCTCTCCCTCATCATCTTCCAAATAAGGGTTCTTATTTTTATCATTTCCACCACCTCCACCACCTTGATCTCCACCACCATCTCCACTGGTGGTATGGTCCTTAGACCTTTTCTTTTGTAATTCACTATTAGTATGTCTAGAGATTGAAGCTTCTAGATTAGGTATGAAGATCTTAAAAAAACAAATCATTCGAGCTATCTCAACATTGGTAGCATTGATTTCAAATTTCTTCAACTCTTCTTGTAATTTGTCATTTTCCAATTGCAATCTCAAGATCTCAGGGTTTCGAGGTGCAATTGATGGGTAGGATCAATCTTAACATTTTGGGTGAAAGGACTATTGGATGAAGCATTGGTATTTGTATTGAAGGTAGTTTTATTTAGCTCGTCAATGGGATTCTTTTGATGATCTACATGTTATGTTTTCTTAGTAGTAGCACATGGATCTAAAGCTTTAGTGGTTGCAGTAGATGTGGTATAAGTATTTGCAGTAAAGGTTCCCATCTGAATGGTCACCTTAGGTGGATCAGGGGTTATTTTAGTAGAAAACTTAGAAACATTCTCCTAAAATACCTTTTTATTTGCTTCTTCTCTTACTTTTTCTATCCTTTGCCTCTAAGCATCTCTTCAGGCTTCTTGGCTTTAATTATTTCCTCTTTTTATCTCAACTCCATTACTCTTTTCTCTTCCAACTCCCTAAGCCTACATTCTTCTTCTTCCTTAAGCTTAAGTTATTCCTCTTCTAAGGCTTGCATATCTTTATCTATGTCTTCCTCATTTTCTAGGATATCTCTAGACTCACTTGGCTCAGGGGTGAAGAAATCAAGGTTAGATGGTTCTCCCTCAAGGCGAAGGTGCACTTCTACATTGGAGGATTCACCTCTTGGATTAAAATTACTAACATTAAAAAAAAAATCCAACCCCAAGAGTTAAAGGCTCAGATAAATTCTTATTCTTCTCCCATAATTCCCACCTATCTTCTTCTCTTGTGTTACCTCTCAAAAACACAAGAGAAATGCCTCAAGAGGTTGCCAATCTCTTGGTATGTTTTAGTGTAACATACAAGGCCGAATGGTTTATACCTCCTTCTCTTCAAGTGCTGCTAGACCTAGGCAGGTGTACCTATATGAATGAAGTAGACTTAAAGTTGTATGACTTGATCGATTTGATGGATCTATTACAATGGCACAAAGTGTAATAGATGAAATCTTGTTGACTATTCCTACTCCTAGCATTGAATTTGAAATGTGGATGGTTTAATAAGGTTTTATGAAATTCTAAGATGTGAATAGTGTGACCAATGCCTACTTCTATTGGGCTAATGGAGTCAAGAGGTAAATGATATGTGTTTCCCCCTTTTGGCTTAACTCTAGTTGCTAGGCACTTTGAGAATGAGGTTCTATGACTAGCATAAAACTTCACTAAATCTATGACTTGCATAAATTGTGATGGAATATTTTCTTACCAGGATCTTCTTCAGTTATCCAAAATAAATCTTTAAATCACTGTGATTCGTCCAAAATAATTTAAATCTAACTTGCAGACACGAGTTGTTTAATTCACACAAAATGGGAATACATTTTGATAAATTAGAGATATACTTGATATAATAATTTAAATGATTAAAATAACTCAAGTTGGAGACAACCAGATAAAAATGTAAATAATTTCATTACAACAACTTGACACCAAGAAAGGATTTCGCCAAATTTATGCATTCTTCTCCATTAAATAATTTGAAAGGATTTTACAATATACATCATGATGTTTTATTTCGGCAATAGTTCACCCTATCCAATTACCTAACCTACTAATTATTTTTTCTCCATCTTCCCTTTTCTTTTGATTTCATTTGACATATATATGTTATTTTAGGGTTACAACCCTTCACATTATCCATTTGGTGCAACTCTTCCCTTTGGCACAACTCTTTGTTGAATTATCTTTGGAAAAATTAAATATTTAATTAATTGATTGTCAAAAAATTAAATACTTTAATCTTCATCCATGGGTCTTTGTGAATAATAATCATCATTTCACAATACTTTTGAGATCTTAATAATCTTCACTAATCCTTTTGCTGGAAAATCTCCATAAATTATTCCTTGGGTAAAATAATTACCCCCTCCATGATTCTTCAAATGATTTTAACTTCTTGAAGGAATGTTTTATTCCTTAGTAAAAACATTTGTGCTATTAATAACTTGTCAATGGAATATCATGATTGCACCTTTATTTTATCAAAATAATCTCATTTTGTATTTTTCCCCAATAAATGCATTTTTCATGTAACAATATTTGCCCATTCTCATACCTCTTCTAATGAAAAATATTCCACATCAAAGTGTAAACATTTTGTAATTTTCACCTTTAATATATTTGTGGGTAAAATAATTACTCATTTTTTTAATCTGATTGTTAAAAATTCAACCTCATATGCAAATACTTTATATTTTTTACCCTTTATTCCTTTTATGGGAAAAATAAATATCCACCTTATAACTCCCCTGCTGAAAATAATTCACATCCTCGTGAAGGTGTTTTACTTCAAAGCTTTTTTTTCCTTTAGTTTTCTCCGTGAAAATTTACTTTCAATCATTTAAAATATTCTAGGTAAAATATTTTATCTCTACATCTTCACCTTCATTCTATAATTTCTCATTTTATTGGTCCCGTGATTTCATTCCTTTTGTATTTTACCCATATTGTACAGATAGAATTCTTTTGAATATTTATTTCCTCCTTCAAGCTATGGGCATGACAAGCTCTCATCCATAAGACTTTAATCAGACTTTGATTCTCTTCCTCATAAATTTCTTCATTGCTTATTTATTTTCCAAATATTTAATAAAGTTTAAACTTTATAAAACACTAAAATAGTTACGGTTTTGAAAACATCCATATTCATTTTAAAACATACCTAATGTTTTAAAATATATGTCATTTGAACTTTAGAACTTAAGAAATAATTTTTTAATTTCAACACCGTGAGCACATGGAGCATCCTGGAGCCATGAAAATTTGTAAGTGACCGTGATCAATTATTTTGGAAGTGGGTTTTTAATGGATTTTGAACAGTTCCCCAAATCAAGGTACTTCCTTTGTAAACTGGCCTTGTTGGAGCATGTAGCAAGAAAAATAAAGTTTTAGATTACTGAACCAAATGAGATCAACATCTAACAAAATTAAAACTGGAGACATTTGAGGCCAAAACACCAACTGGGTCATTCTTAGAATTTCAAAATTTGCAAATTTTTTGCAGTGCCAAATCTAGCTCGGGAGCAGTGGTGAAATAATTAAAAAGCATATCAGAACTCCTCTAATGATCATGTAAATGAACATCAATGTTGAGTTGTGATAGGAGAGTATGCTTGTCAAATCGTTTGGCATGAAGTTGTCAGAATTGCAAACTATAAACTCCAAAATTTGTTTACTTAGCATTTTCTGAAAATTACCAATGTCAAGCTCAATTGAAACCTTCCATTTGCCATTTTTGAAAAAATATCAAATGTGATCTTGGGAAGCTATAAATTTTGATATCAGTTCATTTAGGCATGGTGAACCTGTGTGAAAGATTTTTTTCACCAGTCACCTTCATTCATTAAATATTACACATCAAAGTTGACTATTTTGTAGCTGTTCTAGAAATGCAGTTTCCAAACTATGTAAAATCCATTTGCATTTGATCTTGGAAAAATATCAAACGATGTTCTAAAGCCCTAAAAATTGACATGGAATTATATTTTGGTTTAGAGAATCAAAGGCACCAATCATTTTGTTATGAAACCCTATCAATTGTTAAATATTTACCCTCAAAGTGGGCCACTTTAACATATTTCATTGTGCTGATAGCATATTTTCTCAAAAATCCTTCAACTTGGCCTTCTGAAACTTTGTCAAAATTGATCGTATGAAGCTGAAAAATGGTGTGTATACTCCCAAATGTTAGACAAACATGTCTGCAAAGTTTTTTTTGTATAAAAACAAACAAATCCAAAGTTATGATTTTTCAAAATGACCTACATAATCAGATTTTTCAACTTTACTTTTGAGTGCCAAAATCAAATTTTCACATATGGGAAACTAAAATTTGCATGAAATTTTAGGCTCCAACATCTTGACACATCAATTTCTTTGCCAAATACTTCCTTGATGGGAAAACTTCCATGATCTACCTTAGGCACCTACAATTCTCATGCTTCCTCATGGACATTTGCACTATTTACTTCATTATTGAAAGTATGAGATGCATCAATAAGAATTTCAGCCAACTTACTTGATTCAACATGTTTCTTTACCCATGTGGGTTGCTTGTCCTTCAAGTGCTTAGACTCCATCTGCTTATTCAAGATGCTTCTTTTTGTAACTTCTAGTCTTTCGCATGAGGCCAAATTGTATCTCAAAATTTTCTTTCTCACTTTCTCTCCTGGAATTTATTTTTGCACTGGCACAAGAGACTTTAGATTCACCACCCAAAATATTGGGAAACAAAATTTTATCACACTTCTGGGTCACACTAGCAATATTAGAGAAAACTTAGAACATAAACCAACACAAGCTGGGAGAACAAACCACATACTGAAGAATAAAAATAAATTTGACTTATATGATGATTATTTTAACCAATTGTTCTCCAAGTAGTGAAGAAAAACTAAAATATTTTACTTTGACTGTACAAAATCTACCTAGAAACATTGGACCTAGCAATGTCCCTAGCAAAGTCACCAATTTGTTGGTTAAATTTTTAGAAAAAGAAACTTGATCTTACCATTTAAGTATGAATTTTCTAGAAACCAGTGATAATTAAAGACAATGATTGGCCAAAAAATAGGTACTAGCTTGCTATGATATATCTCTACTCTCTGGGCTCATTGAAACCCAAGAGAGTGATCCTAACAATGTCTGCATGATACTCTCATGCCATTTCATCACAAACATTGGAAACAAGCAAATACATCTGTATCAAACGCAAATAGACAAAATTTGTAAAGGATTTGGAAGACCCTTTAATGAATTGTACCTATAGTTAGGAATGAGTAGTATTGTAGACCACTATACTGCAACTACAGGTGTTTGAAAAATAGTTGTAAAGATTTATGTTCTCTATCAGGTAGAGGAAACTCAGTAACATCAAATAATTGCGACTGTGTATAATGAGGAAAAATTAAGATAATTATAATCATTGCTAGAGAAAGGTCAATAATGTTTGTACCCAGAGAATCAAAGCATTTTTGTTGTATGTGGTTGTAGGTTGCTATTACTACCAGGATGATTTTAGGGCATTATACTACCATGGGGAATGATTCAACATGAGCTAGTCCTGAGATAGATAGTTTTTGTGCCCTTGAGGTGGCATTGACTGAGAAAGTGTCTATCTTTAAGGTATCCATGTCAATATGCCCCAATTCTATATCAATAATCTTCATAAATTGAGATGTGAATTTTGAGACAAGGAATTCCTAGAACTTATACTTAATTTTCAAAGGAAGTTTATCAAATTTTGTCTTCTTAGCTTTGGGTTCCCTTTGTACTCCCTTAAGACTAGATTCTATAATCAATTTAGACATTTAGGATACTTGAGAGATTCAAATTTTGATTGTGTACTAATACTTGAAAAATTATTGATAAAAATTGGCTTGAAAGACAATTTGCAGTTATGTCCATCAAGTTTCCAAACCCCATAAGGACTTATTTTAAACTAGGTAGTTTCAAGCATTTGGCAAGAATTGGGATCAAATTTGAACTCAAGACTCTTCTTTAGTAAAGTCTAATCAAGACTTTAATACCTAATGTGACTCTACCTTTAACTAGTGGGAGTCAGGGTATTAAATGGACTAAGGATATGGACCCTTGTTGTGAAGTCTGGTTGAGATCCACAATCTTGGTTGGACCTTGACCTTTGTAGGATTTGTGACCAGGAAAAAAAAAATTAGAACCCGAACATTAGCTCTTTGTGTAGTAATGTCTATTCAAGATTTGGAAACCCAAATGGGCCAAATATGGTGGGGTGTGATCATGGCTTAGATCCTTGATTGGAATTAATAGTGGATGAAACTAGAAACTCAATTTGAATTGGGAATTTAGTTCTTTTTGTCCGATCAAGACTTGGAGTCCCGAACAAACCTTGTGATAATTACATTTAGGTTTATGCAAGCCCAATGGACTATAGAATGTTAAGTTATAAATTTTCCATTTGGAATGAGGAATGAGAGTGGATGAAGGACTTGCACCTAATTAAAAAATGGATCCTCATGATTTCCAATCGTGCAAGGAAAAAAGGTAGTTATTAAAAATAGTTAACTTAGTAGAATTTTTATAAAGGAAAGATCATGATTGGGGAATTACTTCAAAATTATATTTATTGGTAATTGGGATGCTCAGGTTTGTGAATCCTACTAGGATCATTGGTAACATTTATCATAATTTTTCTCATAGGGACTAGGATAAAAAACAAAGCTTGAATTTGGTTCAAAAGGCTAAGTGTCCTATCAAGAATTTAGATCATCCTACAAGGACCAAAGGATAGCATCAATTTTTTTGAAGAATTTTAAAAGAGTTTAATCTTATGGATCAGGATTGGGAATAGATCCTAGATCAAATAATTCATTAGAGAGGTGCACGAGGTTTTGAATTTGATGAGGGTGTTTTAAATTAAAGTCACCTTAGGCCAATTTATTTGAAACCCTAAGGGAAATGTACACCTCGATGGGGGTCAAGGACCCCAAAGGAAAAATGGGTGGGAACCAAATACACGATTCAAGAAAACAAGCCTTTGAATGAGGGGAAGAACCAAACAATCCCAAATGGGAAAAACCTATGAAATGTAAAGAAAAACAACACAAAATTACAACACAAATAAAAAAAAACCAAAAATGCAAAAAAATAGCAAGAAATTAGGAAACAAAAGGAAAACACAAAAGAACCAATAAAACCTACCTTGAATGTAGAACGAGAAGAAATTTTGTTGAAAATTAGCTATCTCGATATCTGAAAGGCTGAAAATCTACTTTTATTTTCCTCAACTCAAAATAATATTATTTTTACTTACAATTATAGCTCAATTTAAGATAGAAATCCATTTCAAATCCTCTTATGTATATGGTAGCCAGACCACCATTAATATAGTTAGTGGTGGAAGAGCAGTGGTGGAATAGACATTCATATCAAGAAACCAAGCCTTAAGTGTAAGGAAGCTAAGGTAGTGGAACAACTTCCTACACTAATCTTGAGAGGAGAATAATGCAAAAAAAAATATAAATCTTTAATAGTTATAGAAACTTAAACAAAAATAAATATAAATATCATGCATACCATGACATAGTGATTTATGTGGGGAAAACCCTTTCAAGAGAAAAACCCCACACTCCAAAACCACCCAATATAGTATTTAGTAAACCACAAAGATTACAATATACTTGCAGAGCAAGCTTCTCATAAGAGTATCACCACCAAAGATCAGAGACAACATGACTACTATCAGACTCCAGAAAACATCATCTACCGCCATAATACAATACCATAAAATAGGTTACATTCAGTAAGAAGGCCAATAAAATAATATCCACCATTAGATCTACCCAATAATTAATGGTCTATATTTACAATGTACCATTTATATAATGTATATTGGCCATTTTAGAAGTTTCCTAAAAAGGTTAATAAAAAATTATTTACACACATCCCACTCCTCTCCCTTGATGCCATTGTATTTTACACCTATCATTGTAACTAGGAAATATATATTTATTCATATATATATCCTATCAACAATAACCTTTATATAATTGCAAGGTTGAGACATATTTTCCCAACAAATCTCCCACTTATCGAACACCTTGCATGAGCAACATGAGGGATTAAACATTATCTAAATTAATTGTTAGGGGTCAAAAGGCCCATATAATTCTCTAAACACCATCTAAACTTCTCTGCGCTCATGAGCTTAGTTAAAGAATCAACGAAATTCATCAAAGTCTCCACCTTAACCAAATTCACCCTACCATCATCGATAATATCTCTACAAAATGATATTGTCCATCAATGCACTTGGTCGTAGCATAAAATTTTGGGTTCTTGGCTAGACCTATCACACTTTGACTAGTACAATAAATTTCCACTACACCTTGTTTTATTCCAATATCTCAACACAGTCTCTTAAGCCAAATGGCTTATTTATAGGCATGAGTAGCTACTATATGCTCTACTTCAATAGTGGAAAAAGCAACTACAACATGTCACTTACTCATCCAACTAGTTGCTCCACCAAATAAAGTAAAAACATAGGTGTTGATCATCTTCTATCAATATTACCTACCCAACCTGAATCCACATAACCATCAATATCAAGGGAAATCTCGTCTTCAGTCATATTACTATGATAACATAAGGAATGATTTGAGGTACTATACAAATATCTGAAGACACTTTTAACTGCATCCCAAAGAACACTACCAAGATTAGAGATATATCTAGAAACAAATCTCACTACTTGGGTAATATCTAGTCTAGTACAAATTGTTATCAATTTTTCACCATAGGTCAAATTAATTGAGATGGTTATTTTAGTTTTATTTTATGGTAAAAATTTATAGTTTATTTCTATAGTTTTTAAAACCATTGCATATATTTGAGTTTTGAGTTGTTGAACTGCAATGTGTTTTAGTTTTACATTAATCATTTGCAACATTAAATATTGCATAAAATGTAAAAGAAATTACTTTCATTCTATATTCAATGGTTCACTATAGAATGTTTCATACATTTTCTGCAAAAGAGAAGTACAAAATTGACCAAGAATTGCACAAAATGTTTTGAATTCATTGGGATGAAAAGGAAAATCAAGTGTTCCACTGAAGCCATGGGAGTAATCGAAACAATGATTCATAAGGAGTAAACTACGCTACTGAAGATAAAAAAAAATGGATCTTCATTATTTGCACATGTCTTGGAGTTTCCTTCAGTGTTGTTCATTCCTCTTTTCTTTTGTCCTCCAAGTGAACCTGTAAGTGATTGTAATGTTTTTTAGAGCTTGGGTTATGAATCCTCCTACATTATCTATCAATAGTAATGTAGAATAATTATTATGATGCATTGAATCAATTGAGCAAAGAAAAGATGAGTGCAATAGAATACTAGGGAGGAAACATCATAAGAAACTTTGGATTTAATGTTTTAATCTAACACTATTTGTTTCTTTTGCAAGTATAGGAAAAGCCATGATGCTAATCCTTTTTGAAGATTTATAGCATGTGGTGTAAAATGGGCTCCCATAAGCATTGAGCTTGGCATGCTACCCATTAACACTCAAGAGAGGGGTTGAGAAAGGAAACCATTCAAAAAAATTCAAAAGATATATGCATCTGAGGGAGTACATCATAAGTGTCATAAGAGCTCAAGCAATTGACCATTTAGGACAATCAAGTTTGAAAATGCATTGAGTTGAAGATCATAATTGATCAATTACTTAGGAAGATAATCATAAGGAATGCATCATCATGAAATGTGATAGTGACCATGCATACATAATGCCAATCAACAATGGCTACTAAAAAAAATGAAGAAGCTTTAGAACACCATCATCAATTGTTTGTATTTAAAAAAATTCTATGCAAAGATCAAGTTTCATATCAACATTTGTTGCCTAAGAGGAATAAAAATGCATGAAGAGTACAAAAGGAAGCTTATCCCCATCAAGAAAAAAAATTACAAGTGGCTACAAATGGTGTATGAAAGCCAAACTAAGTAAAGGAAAAACAAGGATTGTTGGCTAAAAGTACAATATGCTAAGTAGCTGCAAATGTAACTTGAAACATCAGTAATGCCAATGAGTGCAAAGAAACTCAAGGCTTGTTTCAATATTATTGATTTTATAGATATAAAGGCCACACGAAACTATGGTAAAAGTGAATTTTGAAGTGCATTTTTTGAAACATTCAAGTGCATAGAATGGGTGATAATGGGAAGCAAGCAATTGGTAGCAATGCATGTATTTGAAAGCAGTGACAAGAGGAGAATACTAGTGCAAAAGGAGCTACATTTTTTTTTTTTGAAAAGCAAATGGTGGAATTACAAGAATTCAAAATATATATTTTTAGATAGAGAAATCAAAATTTCATCATATCTCGAAAAGTACAATCTAGGTTTGTGATTTTTTTGTGCAAAAGTTAGAAAAAATAAAGGTGAAAAAATCTTTAAATATTTCACCAACCCAGTTCATAGTTTGGGATATTTTTTCACTAGTTCGAAGACATTGATTCTATGCACATGGGAGTAGTAAAGAGTGCATTTCATGCACGATGTATTTATTTGAAACAAATTCCATGCTTAAAGTGACCAAAGAAGTATCAAATTTGAATTCATCAGTCATGAGATCCAAGGACACAATGGCCAAAGGTTGTGGTCTCAATGAGTGGGTGTTTCTTATGAAAATAGCCAAGTGGACATAGGTGCATTGGTCAAGAGAGAAGAAATTTATGGGAGTGCAAAGAAAAAATAATTAAGAGCATTCATAATGCATCTATTTAAGTGAAATCATGCTCTTCATAATCACAAATGAGTGCAAATATAGTGGAAGGTTTAGAGAAATCTTAAGCAAAAATTTCAAGCAAAGAAAAAGCCTTGTTGTCACAGGAAAAAAATGCCAAGTATAGTGACCATGTTTCTAAAAAGGTAAATGAATGCTCATAAATAGTTCTAGGAAATAGTCATGGGGGCAGCAATCAATAGCAACATAAGATGCATTTTCAAAGCCCTAACCACACTTTAATATGTTTTTTCTACTCATATTTGTAGTGATAGGGAAATGTAGCCATAATTGTGGCATGGTGACCATAAATGAAAATAGCCATGGTAAAGGGGGTCAAATGATACCATGAAGGTTTTCTCTTTTTCAGTAAAGTAATGGATTTGTGGAAGTAAAACAACTCAGAATAGTGAATGTATACCCAAAAAATACTTATGCTTGGAAACAAGGAAAATACCTTCATTTATAAACTAAAAGTGTGAAGGTACAGTGATAGCCACAAGAATTTTGAGGAAATATTGTGTTTCAAAATCAAACCCAAAATAAGAAATAAGATATTTTTGTCTCTCAAGAGAGTAACAACATTATTTATTTCCATCATATTCAGGAACAATGAAGAATGTATTACTCAAAGCATTAGACTAAATATTGGAGAGCTATGGTTTTAAGATATAATGAGCTCATGGTTTTATTATTGCTTTCCAAAAATTGAAGCTACAATCAAGGGTTTCAAACCTTTCTCTCTACAAACATTTAGAGATTACAAACATGGAAAATGGAGGAAAATCCAAGTGTGCATGAACTCAAAAAAATCACTCATTAAAACGAGAGAAGTGCAAGGTAAGGTTGTGACTTGTAAATGGAGGGAGAAATATAAATTTTTACATTTCTTTCACAAAATGAAAAAGTGGAAGCACATACACTCATTATTGTGCCCTTTCTTGATCTTGAAATGAGGTTATGATTACAAAAATTAAAAAATGAATGCAAGTTTCAAAGAGGAGAAGCTTTCCCTTAAGTTGTTTTCTGTGAAAAAGTACATTTGAGCCCGTGGGATTTTCTATGAATACCTCCAAATTTTCAATCAAAGAATCTCTAATGGTGGCAAAAATTGCATCCAAATGGAGTGAATATCTATAGGAAACAAATAGAAAGGGGAATAAATAAAAAAAATGCAATATTAGCTCCCACTAGGAGGCTCAAAGATCCTCCAAATAATACAGAGAAGATGAAAACTTTGGGCTCTTGATGAAATAAGGTATTACCTAGTGGATTTCCTATGAGAAAATCAATAAAGAACTCCTTCAAAGGCTAAAAAAAAACTCTACTCTAATGGTGGCATGTGCAGAGCCAAAGAAGCCCAAAAAAATTGAAGTGCCAAATGAGTTCAAGAAACTAGGGATTGAGTTGAGTTTTGATTATGGCCTAATTTGAATTTTATTTTTATCACATTTAAAAAGAAATCAAATGCCTTAAATCATATATTCCTTTCTTTGTGAAAGGTCATGCATAGGTTGAGCCTAGCTTTAATTCTTTTTATTTTTATTTTTATAGTAAATAACATATGCCTTGTCCATTTTAGGTGAGCCTCTCTAAACCTTGGAAAATAATTTATTGCATTGTTTAAAAATCAATACAATGACCTTAGGGTTTTGAAATTTTACCTAAGTCTTGAACATTTTAAAGTATCTCTTGAAGTGTTAACAAATATATTTGATAAGTGCCTAGGTTGATTTTTTATAGGAAAATCAAATGTATAGAAGCCTTGTCTAATATTTTGATTTTTTGCAAATATTAATTTTTACTTAAACTGCAAAAAATCAAAATATTTGAACTCAAATTGCAAAAAAATCAGATGTATTAGGATAGTTTCTATATTGATTTTTGAAACTACAAATGATGTAAAACATCATCAAGGTAATGTTTCTATAAATTACCTTGATGATTATTATGGTTTTAAATGCAGATGGTGCACTTAAGTCCTCATTGAATCTTTCTATTTTGAGTTCGAGTTCTTGGGAAGATTTGGAAAAGAGGTGACAAACTAGACTTTCTAATTTTAGTTTTCAGTTGTTTGGACCTGATTTTGTGGAGTTTTAGGATCAGCCACTTGAAGACAAAAAATTTCAAATTTTCTCATGCAATTTGGAGTAGATTGAGACTCTATTTCTTAGGATTTTCTAAGGACCTCAAAGATGGAGAAGAATTGCTTTTTGGAGATGCAGTGGGGTCAATTTTTGTATTTTTCACTACTAGGGTCACTTGGGGGCTATAAGTTTGAGAAATTTTAATTTCTTAGGGGTTCAGATTGATGGATTCTTACTTTCCTATCCATTGAGAGAGTTTGGTAAACTGATTGATGTACTCATATTTTGAAATTTTCACTCCTTTAGTTTAATAAAATAACAGACTTTCCTTTCCTCATCCACTCGTTCAAATTTGAAGTTGCAATGTGATGTTAGTAGTGCTTCAAAAATTGTAGAATCCTTCTTATGTCTTGTCATTATAGGGTTTTTTGTAGGGTTTTCACATGATTTAGGTTGAATCTTGTGTTATTTTTGGTTAACCTCTATTCAAATCACTTTTTAATCATATGCTTAGAGTGGGATTGTGAAAATTAGAGTTTTGGAGGTATTGCTATGATTGAAAAACTTATTAGAATTTTATTATTGTTGGTGAATCACCTTAGTTTAGGATCTTTGTTTTTAGCTTTTCCTTCTACATCCTTTCCCTAAAACTTTAGTAGATTAGGTGTTTCACTGGGGGAACCAGCTCACTCTAGAGATTTACCCACAAATTTGAGAGTGTTTCCATGTTTAAATAAGATAGGCATGTTTGACTTGGCTAAGGGTGCAATCGTAATATCTAATAGTTTTTGGCATGCTCAGTGGGACTGATTAGGATTTTTTATTCCAATATTTGTTATTAATTGTTGTTATTAGGTGTATATGTCAGTAAAATCTTCCTTCGAAGTAAAAAATCTACACACATCTAGCGATTTTGAGTTTAAGTCTATTGGCTTCAATATGACATAAGTGATGTTTTATTTTCAAAAAAATATGATTGTTGCTATTTCCAACTTATGAAAGGATAAAGATGCCTATGCTTCACTGAGAAATGTCCTACCATCCACCATATCACGAAAATCCTACTTATTCACATGATCATTAGTCATATCAAGCCGATTATGTTGTTGGTTTCAATTCCATGGCTTTTCAAAAATAGATTCCCAATATAATTACCACCCACCCAACCCTGCTCAACCTCCATATCACCCTACATACACTCAAAACCCACTCACAAAAATTGAAAAAGAGGAGATTGCAATCCTAAAGAGTGAGTTTCTTGATTTCATCCTTGATTTTGAAAGGAAAATGGAGGAGATCAAGAGGCACCATGAATACAATCAACAAAAAGAAGAGATAGCTTACCAAGCCTATCTCTATGAGTAGGAGTTGGATGCACAAAATCATGAAATTCAAGTAGCTCTTTTAGTTCCAGATCAACCTGCCCAAAAATAGGTTTGTAAGTATCAATTTATGAGTTTTAGACAAGGTGGGTCTCCTAGATCTTCCCAAGCTGAAAATCCAAGTTTTAGGAGCTTCCCTTTATTTCAAAAGTCTACTATTGAGAAAAAAGCTAGCCCAACTGAGCTAATTTTCAAAACCCATTTTTTAAAAGAAACATCCCTAGATCCAATACACTATGCTTCATTGAAGATGAGCCTATTCTTGAGCAAATCTAGCCTAGTCTAGTTTTGAAGTAGCCCTAGTCTAGTTTTGAAGTAGCCCATTGAACAAATTTCCTTGCAAGAAACCTAAGAAGCTCCACAAGTTTCCCCACCAGACGAACCGAAGGATGAATTCATGGATTGAGAGACCTTACTCCACATCAAGAATCTTAGAAAGGTAAATCGATTATGTTCAACTTTGGAGGTTTATCGCTTGTAGTAGCAAAAGAAAGAGTAGGAAAATGCTTCTCAAGATGAATCCTTGCTTGCTTTTACTAAGGATTTTCCTAACTTTATTGAAAATGATCAATCTATTGTAGTAAACCAATTAGGGAAATAGGATGAGGAGGTCAAGAAGACTGATAAAGAGGATAGCTCCATGATGTGGCTCAATGAGTTATCTACTTTCATTGAAAAATGATGATGAGAGTGTTTTTTTTGAGCAACAGGAGGCCAAAGAATGTGGTGAGTTGTTGAGAAAAAGATCATCAATATGATAGTATAATGTTGGATTGAGAAGAAGGGAATAAAAAAAATCTATTTTGGAGCCCAACAGGCTTAGTGAAAGCTGTCATGAGGTAAATGTAATGTACCCTTCTCAATTGTGATCGATTTAGTTGATCGTTGGCCTATATTGGAGACCCGTAGGCTACTCAGAGGGTGAATATTAGGGTTTCCTATTTTTGAGGAGGTCATTGATCGAAGTTTGGTGATTGGATTATAGATTCTTTATGGGTTTTCAGAGAGCTTCATAGTGGTATAGCTTGCATTGTTATCTGAGCACCTTCATGAATTTACTATTTTTAGTAAATTCTATTTCTAGCAGTGGTCTTGTGGATTTCAGTGTAGTTGGCCTTCTTCTTCAACCAGTTTAGTTGGTAATTTGATTTTTGGCCTTTGGATGCTTTTCTTGAGAGATAAGTTAAGTTTATTTAAATAATGTTATATTTTAATGTTGACCCCTTGGCATAGCTTCATCACTTTAAGTTGTTTTAAAAGGGGGACTTCAAGGGTGAATAACTCATCAGGAGGTTATTAAATATTTCAAGGCCAAAATTATGTGATGCTTAAAGGGGGATGCTAACTTCAAGGAGATTTATATTTTATTGGAAATGAAATATTTCCTTGGGAAGAGGGACGCCATCCTTGGAGGGAAAATGAAGTAAATTTGAAAATTGAAAAAGGGTACACTTTCTAGAAGCTTCTGGAGATGATTAGCTAAGTCTATAAAAGGAGGCCTTCTCTCTTCAGTTTATTATCTCATATCTTCAGTAAAGTTATGTTGTTGAAATGGTGATATAATTAATTCGAGGAAAGCACACCTCCTAGCTTTCAGCTTCTTGCTTGAAAGATAGCAACTAGTTGAGAGGTAGATTGTAGTTGAGTTTTCTAGCATTGTACTTGAGTTTCCTAGCATCTTAGTTTAGTTTTCCTTGCATTTTAGTCATATTTTTGAGATGATGATTACCATAGATGATTGTAAGTTTCATTCATAGATTCAAAAATAAAAATAATTTTTCTGGGTGTTTTACCAATTTGACTTCTTACTAAGGGCGACCTTGAGTGCCAAGTTTCAGATTTTATTTTCAAGTGTGGGATGTTATGGAGAAAAATTTCCACTCCTTGAGGGTCGTACCTTTCTAAGGGTGCTTAGAATTGTGTGCAAAAATATATATGAAGTTTTGGGTCAGTTTTATGGTTCAATCTTGGCCACCAATCTCTTAGAAGCATTATGCATTTTATCTCATCTGATTTGGGTGAGTTTTGAGTGAGTTGTGTGCATTTTAGTGGATTTTAGGGTTGCTAGTTATGCATTTTAAGTTGTAGGTTTGTCAAAAATCAAATTATAAAGTTGGCCTTTTGAGTGGAGTTTTGAGTCTAAGAATTCTTATCAAGCAAGGAGAAATCTACTACACCTTTGCAACCTTATTTAAGTCTTGATCTCATGTTCTTAGTAGGCACTCTCTATTTCCATGTAAGTTGAACAATAGTACTTTCAGCATTCTCTTTATCTCTTTCCTTGCTCATTGTACTTCCCACTGAATAAGTGGAAGAGGTTGGCTTGCCGCATATTTACTTTTAGTTGCTAGGTTTTAGGGACCCTCTGACCATATGCTTGTCATCTCTCGGCACCATCCTAGTTAGAGTTACTTATAGATCAGCATGCAAAAGATCCTCTGACCATATGCTCGTCTATCCTAGACACATTCTTGGTTAGAGTTCCCTTCCAGTTATGCATTTGCATCAGATCCTTTGACCATATGCTTACACCTTGCCCAACATCGGGATCCTGGTGTACATCCTTGGTTAGAGTTACTTTCTGCATTGTTTAGGTTTTAGAGCTAAACTTAACAGGTGCATGTTTACTGTAATTGTAAATGGACAAACAAAAAAAACCTAGCATAGCTCACTAAAGTGGTATCAAAGCCATGTTCCTACCAACCTATGCCCTACAGTGATTCAGTTGTCAGATGAGTGATAGTGATTATAAATATTACACTAGAAGTCAGGCTAGAAAACAATAGTCATAATTTCTGCTAGTGCTAGAAGCATATACTTTTCCAGAGGGTTTAAGAGAAATAGGGAAAGTAGTAGATACTAGTAAAATAGTTGAGAACATGTTAGATAGTCATAAGAAGGCCATGGATGAGAGAGATGATAGGATGGAGAAGAAGTTTGATGGGATGATTTAAATGATGTCCCATTTGCTTCCAAGAATGGATTAGTAGGCTACTTAGAATCATAACCCTATTCAAAACAATGCCTCAGGTAAAAATATTGGTGTCAATGGAAACAATGGCAATGGTAGGGACATGACTATTGGACATGAAGCCACCTCTAGGCTACTTTTTCCTACATTCACTTACAGGGAGGAACCACATGTTGAAGCTACCATTCCTTTTGTAGATGATGCTAGGAAAGCCTACTTGGAGTATGCTACCTTACCCCTTGATCTTAGAGAACAATGGTCCTTTGACCAATTCTTGAACTAATGAAATAGAAGAAACAAAAGAAGAATTGATAACTGAGCTCCTATGGCACCTATGACTGACTTTCAACAAGCCCTTGGGAAGGTGCCATTGGATCACTTCGATGGAAGTGATAAGTGTTCAGAAAGGTCATGGGTTCAAAAGCTAGACAACTACCTATCACTAAGGCCCATGCCAAAGGAAGATGCCATAAATTTTGCAACATTGCATTTGGAAGGAGCTGCCCATGAGTGGTGGTACCATGGTTTGGTCATGCTTGGCCACAACCTCATTCAAACCTATGATGGATTCACCAACTAGCTGATTGATAGGTTCAAAACTAAGGATCCTAAAGTGAATTTTCATGAGCTAGCACAATTGAAGCAACATGGCTCCTTGGATGCTTACATAGCTGATTTTCAAAGGCTTTCTATGATGGTACCCAACATCACTGATGGAAGGTTGGTAGTATTGTTCTTTGAAGGATTGGTTGAAACCTTGAAAGGGTGGGTTAAGGCTTTCGATCCACCAAGTCTCAAAGAAGCAATAAAAAAGGGTTGAAGTATGGATTTATCAGCCCCTAGGCCAAAAAAAATTCCCAAGCCCTTTTGCCACAAGAAGGATAAGAAGCATTTTTCAATTCAGCACAAGAAATTTCCACCCAAGTTGACTGAAGAGTAGCGTGAGAAGCTTAGAAAAGAGGGAAAGTGTTATGCAAGTTTGGAGCCTTGGATTGAGGGTCATAGATGCTATGGAAGAGGGTGTTCTAATAAAATGGGGGCCTATTCTGATTATGGATCAGAATCAGAGATTTCTAATTAGCAGTCTTATTTTGGGGATAGTGAAGAAGAGAGTGCTCAAGAAGAGTCTGATCATGAGCAAGGATTTGGGGGCCCTATTTTGCAACTCTCTAGTTTCCAAAAGAATGAATATTTCAAGGTTCATGCCTAGATTGGAGGTCACCGAATTGTTTCCTTGATTGATACTGGGGCAACACATAATTTTATTGATGAAGGATTGGTTGCAAAGAGAACTCTCAAAACAAAAGAATTTGAAGGTTTCAAAGTCATGGTGGCTGATGGGTTTCATATTTCTTGCAACCAAAGAGTTCCTAACATGTCTATGTAGCTAGGCAACTATGAAGTCAAAGATGACTTCTATGTAGTTACTATTGGTGACATTGATGTCCTACTTGCTATTCAATGGTTACACTCACTTGGTGAAATCTCTCTCAATCTACAAACAATGGAGCTCAAGTTCCAATTTGATGGAATGAAGGTGGTTATTCCCAATGGTGGTCCTCAGATTGTGTCATTCAAAAGAATGTAGAGGCTGATTCAGCACGATCAAGTTGAGTGGGCTGCAAAATGTAAAGTTCTTCCAGCTAGTCCAGTTGAAACAAAGAGAGTCTATCCTCCAGATATCTAGTCTATACTCACTAAGAAGAGAAAGGTGTTTGCTAATCTACCTCCTAGGCCACCTCCTAAAAGGAGAGCTAATCATGTCATTGAACTAAAGGAAGGGGCCAAGCCAGTCATCACAACACCATATCAGTATCCTAAGAAGTAGAAGGATGAAATCGAGAAAAACATAAAAGAACTCTTGGAGATGGGCTTCATTCATCCAAGCAAGAGTCCCTTCACCTCAACATTAGTTCTTGTGAAGAAGGATGGCACCATCTACAAGTGTGTGGATTACCATGCCTTGAATCAAAGCACAATAAAAAATTGATACCCCATTCCCTAGATAGATGAGCTCATTGACGAGCTATACGGTGCCAAGTTCTTTTCAAAAATTGATTTGAGGTCGGGCTACTATGAAATTCAGATGAGAGGTTCAAATTTTGAGAAGATGACATTTAGATGCCACTATGGTCATTTCAAGTTTTTAGTCATGTCTTTTGGGTTGACTAATGCTCCAGCCACCTTCCAGTCTTGTATAAATAGTCTTTTAGAAATAGTTGAGGAAGTTTGTGTTGATCTTTTTTGATGATATCCTCATCTTCAGCAAGATGTGGGTAGAACATCTCAAGCACTTGGAGGAAGTGCTTACCATCCTAGAGTTAGAAACTTTGTTTTCCAAATAATCTAAATGTGAATTTGGAATGAAGGAGCTACTCTACCTTGGTCACATAATCAATGCTAATGGGGTGAAGGTTGATCCTGAAAAGATCAAGGCAATAGTTGATTGGCCACCTCCAGAGAACTTGACTCATTTGAAGGGGTTCTTGGGTCTTTGTGGCTTTTACAGAAGATTTGTGAAGGGCTACTCTCAAAGTGCTGCTCCTCTTACTGACCTCACTAAAAAGGGGGCTTTCTTTTGGTTAGAAAAGGCTAAAAGAGTTTTTGATAAGTTCAAGAAGATCATGAGTTCTTGTCCGGTTTTGGCCATATTGGATTTCTCCAAGCCTTTGGAGTTATAGTGTGATGCATCTAGAGAAGGTGTTGGGGCTGGTTTGATGAAAGATAAGCATCCCATTATGTTTGAAAGTAGGAAACTAAGGGGTGTTGAAAGGACCTACTCCATCTATGACAAGGAAATTCTTGCAATCATGCATGCATTAGCTAAGTTCAGAAAATATTTGGTGGGGAGAAAGTTTGTGGTCAAGACTGATCACAATAGTCTCAAGCACTTCATGCATCAAAAGGATTTGAATGAAATACAACAAAAGTGGATGAGTAAGCTTCAAGCTTATGATTTTGACATTGAGTATGTCAAAGGGAAAAACAACATTGTGGTGGATGCTCTATCTAGGAGACCTCATTTGAGCTCATTGTGTGAGCTTACTGCTAATTGGAAGGAGATGTTGCTTGCTGATTATGCCAAAAATTAGTTTACAACTGGCATCATTGAAGGTACTTTCCATGATGAAAGGTACAAAGTGGTTGATGGTTTGATACACTACAAGGGAAGGATCTTTTTGGTGGCTGATTCTAAGCTCAAAAAGAATATTTTGATGACTTTCCATGACATCCCACTTGCTGGTCATCAAGGTTATTTCAAGACATATAGGCAGATTCAGGAGAGGTTTTCTTGGAAGGGGTTGAAAGTGGAAGTAGAACACTACATCAAGGAGTGCCCCACTTGTCAAATGAACAAAAATGAGCATTCTCTTCCAGCTAGTCTGCTGCAACCTCTTCCCACTCCCAACCAAAAATGGGAAATCATATCAATGGACTTCATCATCGGGTTGCCAAAGCTTCAAGGAAAAGATTGTATCTATGTTGTAGTGGACAGGTTAACAAAGTTTTCACACTTTTTTTCCATCACTAGCTCATTTTCAGCAGCTCAAGTTGCAGATTTTTTTTTCCATGAAGTGTTTAGATTGCATGGGTTGCCGAAAAACATTCTGAGTGATAGGGACAACAAATTCATAAGCACCTTTTGGCAAGAATTTTTTAGGATGAGTGTTACGGTGCTTACTCCAAGCACTAGCTATCACCCAAAAACTGATGGGAAAATATAGATAGTGAACAAGTGGTTGGAGGGATATCTTAGAAATTATGTCTCAGAGTAGCAAAGGGAATGGGTGAAATGGCTTCACCTAGGAGAATATTGCTACAATTCATCCTTCCACATGTCAATTAGGATGTCTCCATTTATGGATCTCTATGGTTATGAGGCTCCTAGCTTTCCTAATTTGGTGTTTGGTGATAGCAAAGCCCATCAAGCCAAGGATTTGTTGTAGCAAAGTCAAGATATTTTGAAGTCATTGAAGAAAAACCTTCAAATAGCACAAAATCAGCAAAAGATGTATGCTAATCAGTAGCATGTTGATCATTAATTTGAGGTTGGAGATATGGTTTATCTTCAACCTTAACCTTACAGATAGTCTACTCTCAAGAAGAGTGGAGTTGAGAAGCTCAAACCTCACTTCTATGGGCCATTCAAAGTTATCAGAAAGGTTGGAGCAGTGGCTTATGAGTTTGAACTACCATCGAGTAGCAAGGTTCACATTGTCTTCCATGTGTCTCGCCTCAAGAAGGCGCTTAGACACAATGTTGTTGCTTCATCACAGTTGCATCCCTTATATGAAGAAGGATAGTTGACCTTGATTCCAGAGGATATTATGAGTTGTAGAGAGTGTTCTTTGAGGAGAAGAACAATCAAAGAATACTTGGTGAACTGGAAGAACTTTCCTTTGGAGGATGCAACTTGGGAGAATGAGGAAATTTTGTAGCATCCAAACTTACAATTGCTTGAGGGAAAGCAATCTTGGGGAGGGAAGACTATAATGTCCCCTTCTCAATTGTGATTGATTCAGTTGACTGTTGGCCTAGTTTGGAGACCCATAGGCTACTTGGAGGGTGAAAATTAGGGTTTCCTATTTTTGAAGATGTTATTGCTTGAAGTTTGGTTATTGGATTGCAGATTCTTTCTAGGTTTTTAGAGAGCTTTGTAGTGGTATATCTTGCTTTGTGATCTGAACACCGTCATGAATTTACTATTTTTAGTAAAAAAAATTTGCTAGTGGTCTTGTGGATGTCAATGCAGTTGGCTCTCTTCTTCAACTAGTTCAGTTGGTAATTTGATTTTTGGCCTTTAGATGCTT
Source organism: Sequoia sempervirens (assembly GCA_007258455.2). Classification (NCBI taxonomy): domain Eukaryota; kingdom Viridiplantae; phylum Streptophyta; class Pinopsida; order Cupressales; family Cupressaceae; genus Sequoia; species Sequoia sempervirens. Next base: position 4,602 of record VDFB02334665.1, on the reverse strand, counting down.
TTCTGGAGAGATAAGTTAAGTTGATTTAAATGATGTTATATTTTAATGTTGACCCCTTGGCCTAGCTTCATCACTTTAAGTTGTTTTAAAATGGGGATTTCATGGGTGAATAAATAATTAGGAGGTTATTAAATATTTCAAGGCCAAAATTATGTGATGCTTAAAGGGAGACGCCAACTTGAAGGAACTTTATATTTTATTGAAAATGAAAAATTGCCTTGGGAAGAGGGATGCCATTCTTGGAGGGAAAATGAAGTCAATTCGAAATTGAAAAAGGGAACACTTTCTAGAAGCTTCTAGAGATGATTAGCTAAGTCTATAAAAGGAGGATTTCTCTCTTCAGTTTATTATCTCATATGTTTAGTAAAGTTATGTTGCTGAAATGGTGACAAAATTTCTTCAAGGAAAGCAAACCTCCTAGCTTGGCTCAACTTCTTACTTGAAATATAGCAACTAGTTGAGAGGTAGATTGTAGTTGAGTTGTCTATCATTGTACTTGAGTTTCCTAGCATCTTAGTTCAATTTTCCTTGCATTTTAGTCATATTCTGGAGTTGTTGATTATCATAGCTGATTGTAAGTTTCATTCATAGATTCAAAAATAAAAATATTTTTGTTTTGAGTGTTTTACTAATCTAACTTCTTTCTAAGGGTGGCCTTGAGTGACAAGTTTCATATTTTATTTTCAAGTGTGGGATTATATGGAGCAAAGTCACCCCTCCTTGAGGATTGTACCTTTCTAGGGGTGCTTGGAATTATGTGCAAAAATATATATGAGGTTTTGGGTCAGTTTTATGGTTCAATATTGGGTGCCAATCTCTTAAAAGCATTATGCATTTTATCTCATGTGATTTGGGTGAGTTTTGAGTGAGTAGTGTGCATTTTAGTGGATTTTAGGGTTGTTGGTTATGCATTTTAAGTTGCAAGTCTGTCAAAAATCAGATTATAAAGTCAGCCTTTTGAGTGGAGTTTTGAGTCTAAGCATTCTCATCAAGAAAGGAGAAAGCTACTATACTATTGTAGTCTTTTTTAACTCTTGATCTCATGTTCTTGGCAGGCACTCTTTATTTCAATGTAATTTGAACAGTAGTACTGTCAGCATTCTCTTTATCTCTTTCCTTGCTCACTGTACTTCGTGCTGAATAAGTGGAAGAGGATGGCTTTCTGCCTATTTACTTTTAGTTAGTAGTTTTTAGGGAACCTCTGAACATATGCTCTCCATCTCTCGGTGCCATCCTGGTTAGAGTTACTTTCAGCTCGGAATGCATAAGATCCTTTGACCATATGCTCGTCTATCCTAGACACATTCTTAGTTATATTTCCCTTCTAGTTCTGCATTTGCATCAAATCGTCTGACCATATGCTCACACCTTGCCCAACATTAGGATCCTGGTGTACATCCTTGGTTAGAGTTGCTTTCCACATCATTTATGTTTTAGAGCTAACCTTAACGGGTGCGTGTTGATTGTAATTGTAATTGGAAAAAAAATTTAGCTCAGCTCATTATAGTAAAATGCATTCCTTTTTCATTAATAAATCAAGAAGATTATGAAGAAAATTTTATTTGGAATGATCTTAAGGTCTCTATTACAAACTTAGATAATGTGCAAGAAATTAGAGTTAATCTATTTAACGAGCTCCCTAACTTTGAGTATGAAAGTCATGATCTTATGATTATGCCAAGTTTTGACCATCATAGTGATGGGGACTACTTAGATAAGGTGTCAATTCTAGAATAGACATGTGAAAGCAACCTTGAATCAAATGATCAAAAGCTTGAGGACGATCCATTTCAAACTGAGATTGAGCTTTTCTGCTCACACTTAGATGTGATGCCAAATCTTTGGAAGTGCATTGTTAGGAGTAGAAAAGCCAAGAGGTGGAAGTGGCTATCATCTCAAGTGAACTACTTGTTTTGGGTTAGCCTAGTTAGCAAGATGAATAAATAGACATTTTTAGCCTCCATTGTACCACCAAACCAAATAGATTAATTTTGGAGCAAGAGGAGGAACATTTTCTAGATGGGGGTCAATAAACTTCTCATAAAGATGGCATGCATGATCCTAGCTGGCTGGAGGAGCTCCCTTTTTGTTGCACAAATGAGCTTGGAGCTAATGTGCTAATTGAAGTTTTATTGGAGGAGAATATTTTATTATTTGAGCACTTTCCTTCATTGAAGAAGAAGATCATGATTTAGAGCATACTCCCTTGATTAATGATGTGGATTTTGATCTAAAACTAGCTATTTCTAAAACCCTTCCAAGAGTTGATAGCTTTGATGAGCTATTAGGTACTTTAACAAAAGAGGATCACCCATTAACCATGGAGGAGGAATCAACATGGCAAGCCATCATGCAAGGGGAGGATGATGATGTTTCTTTTAATTACTTGAGTTATTTTCCCTCTAGCCCAAATTTTTCAAGGGGATTCCCTATTAGGCATTTGGCTTGGGTGGAAGCAAATGAGAAGGAGCAATCTCAAGATAATGTTAAACTCGACCATCAAGGGAGGTATCACTTTTGATTAACTAGTTCATCCTTTCACTTTGTTAGCTCTCAAAAAATTTAGGTGTAAGAATACCCTCAAGAGGTTTCCAATCTCTTGGTACATTTTAGGGCAATGGTGACAAAGCCAAATGGTTTAAGCTTTCTACTCTTCAAGTGCTGCTAGACCTAGGTGGGTGTACCTATATGAGTTGGGTAGACTTGACTTATCCTTATCTCTTTCGTAGTGATTTTCCCATGATGGAAAATTGAGGTGGACAAGTGAAACTTGATCTGGTGTAGACTATATAAAACTAAATCCTAATATTCTTAGTGAACATATGTAAAAAAGGAATTGAATAAAATCAAATGATGAAAATGTAGAGACCAGTGCCTTATAGGGTATGCAGAGTCAAAAGAAACCTAAAACAAGTACTTCTTTCTAGCAAGTATTCAAGTTGTTCAGCATATGATTTAGTTTATAACTTGTATAAACATGTAAGGTTATGATTATCAAGTTCTTAATGATCCAACTAACATTCTATAATTACTATGATCAACTTAAAGGATTTAATCTTTACTTGAAAGAACCAATCAATTGATCATACAAGTACATCAAATGTGCACTGATAAACTAGATATAAACTTGTTACACCAATTTAAATAACTAGAAAACACCACTTTGGAGACAACTTCGATAATGCTTTCAATGAACACAATATACAACTAATACCAAAAATAATTGCACCATATTAAATGATTTTCATTAATATCTCCATAATTTCAAACATGCACCATAGTCTCATATTGGCAAAACATTATGTTCTATTGTATCTTTTCCTATATTATATTCTATCCTATTCTACTTATATCCTCTATTTTTTTTTTAAATAGATATTTATACATCGAATATATGAAAGGGCGCGTCCTTTTAGAAATGTCATATGTTTATATAACAAATAGATTAAAGGATAGTTAAGCTCTGTTTAGCCAAAAATGAGTTTTAGTTAGATGATCCAAATAATCTTGGTGCTCATGAGTATCCACATCTCCAACTGTGTTCTGGATTGAACTTTCCATCCTTATCATCTTCTCATTCTGCTCACTCGTCTCTTCCAACATTGTGCTTTCAGTAGTAGTGACCTTTAGGATTTCATTTAGTATTGACTCACTCTCACTTTTCCATCTGACAACTTCTTTAAGTTCCCCTTTATCATCAGAGAATGTAGTCAATGTTTTCTTAGTGGCATTTATCAACCCCTGTTCATCCCCTTACAATTCTTCAGAGAATTTTTGATGTTTATTTATAATATGATTTACAGCTTCAATTACTGCACTGTTAGAGGCATCTCTCTGGTTTTTTTCTTGAAGCTTCTCCATAATCTGTCCATCCATCCTTTTATGCTCCTTTAATGTAGCAAGGCTATGTGAATATTTTCCCCAAAGTTTATTTAACCAAGATGTTAAACTATCCTGCCTTTTCTTGATTATTGCTACAATTGCATCATGTTTTCCTTGGGAATAAGCACTTGATCCTTCCCAATGATCTCTTGACTGAGAGCTTTCACCTTGAGTAAGCATCTTGGTTGACCTCATCGTAATTCCTACTAAATCCTTTAATCTGTCATTTTCTCTCAACATCCTTTCGTTATTTAGTTTGTAAATTTCCCACTCTTTTATCAACATTTGAATTTGTCCTTTGTTCAATTTTTCAATATTAATTCCATTTTCTGCAGTAGCCACAGGATCAACTTCTCCAATCTTTAGATTAATGACATGTCCAAATGCCTTTTCTATGTCAATAACTACTGATTTCTTGTGGGGTGGGTATAAGGCCCAAATCATCAATGATCCTTCATCTGTATTGTATTTGGATCCTCCATACACTTATGTTACCTTTTCTTTGTCAAGCTTGTGTGTAGCATTGCTTTCCCTTAAGAAACTATCAAAGACAAGTGAAAAATTGAGATCTAGCATGGGAAAGATCATGACACCAGCATTTTCCAACATTTTTTTCTCCCCTTTTCAGGGGTCATACCTGTCATCTCCTCATCTATGCATTTCCTCAATTCGTTTAGCAATTTCTCTTCATTTCCTATAATAACATCATCAAGCTTTTCC
>VDFB02334664.1:0-40407 GCA_007258455.2 Sequoia sempervirens | reverse complement strand
GGGGTCGGGAAGCTCTCTTCTGGCATGAATCCTGGGATGGAAATCCCCCTATATTTTCATCTCATCCCCACCTTTAAAAATTGTGTTGGATTTTTGAGGAGGCGGGTTGGTGTCATGTGGCAGACTTCAAATCTCAACAAACTTTGAATCAGATTAATGTGTCCAGGTGGAGGGACCCTTTGGATTGGCCTCCTGGGGGGGTGATGGAGGATTGTCAAGAGCTTTCTAAGATTCTATCATATCACACCTGTAATTCTCTTCATGGGAGAGATGTGCTTGCTTGGGGTCCTGATTTGAGAGGAAAATTTTTCAGTTGCCTCTAGTTATCAAGTTTTGGATAAATAGGTCTTTGGGAGCTCCGAGGTCTCTTCGTGGAAGCATGTCTAGAATAAATTTTCTTGGCCTAAGTGTAATTTTTTCTCTTGGCTCGTTGTCCAAGGTAAGTGTCTTACTTGCGACAATCTTTGGAAGTGTGGGTTCTAGGGCCCCTCCATGTGTGTTCTGTGTGGTCAGCATGAAGAATGCTTCTCGCACCTCTTTTTTCAGTGTTCCTTTGTCAAGGCTATCTAGCATCACTGGTGGAATCTTTGGAGCTTACCGTGTTGCCATGTCTCTACTTTGGATGATTTTTGGAGAAGACAGGGATCATCTCCTGCCAAAACCTCTTTTCTTAAAATTGCTTGGAGCATTGGCCCTAGTTTGATTTTTTGGAAAGTTTGGTTGGAGTGTAACAGATGGATTTTCTCGGATAAAAAATTGATCTTGGAGCAACTTTGGAGGCGAATTCTTGGGGATCTGTAGGAGACTTTGTCTGCAAAGTGTGATTTTTCTGTTCCAATTGGTCCTGGAGACTTGGGTGTTGTTAATTCCCTGGGCCTTGTTGTTGGGGATATGAGTAAGTTGAGCAGTGTGCACCATAGGTGTGGGTGAGAAAGGGTGGCTCGTGATGGATTTTGGTGTCCGCCTGCTCTGGGGGAGCTAAAAATCAATACAGATGGGTCATCTAGGGGTAATCTTGGGCATGCTGGAGTTGGTGGTATCGACAGAGACAACCTAGGAGTGGTAGTGTTTTTCTTTTCTATGTATCGTGGCCTACAAACCAATAATCTTATGGAGGCTAGTGCTATTCTTATGGCGATTGAGCGTGCTGTTGGCCTTGGGTGGCAATGGATTGTTTGTGAGTCTGATTCTCAGATTGTTATTGATATGTTGCACAAGCGATAGTTGGAGGATGTGAATTGGCAGCTAGCTGTGGTTGTCAAGTAGTTTATTTCTATGTTCTCTTCTCTGGAGACTATTGTCTTCCGCCATATTCTGCGGGAGTAGAATAGGGTGGTTGATGGGTTGGCTAGATGGGCAATGGAAAGGACCGATTCTTGGTATGTGGATGGTTGGGGCAATCTTCCTAATGACATGGCCCCTATTCTTGATGAGTGGGTTGCTGAGGATATGAGGTGCTTCTTGGGTGTGAATTAATTCCTATTTTGCTAGCCCCTTATGGGTCTATTCCCTTGAACTTTGTATTGCTTTTCTGATTCAATAAAGTTTTTATCCTCTTTTTATAAAAAAATATAGCCACAAGTCGACTATTCTTAACCCAATGCACTCTAATATTAAGGGTGTAGAAAATTTGACCCATCCCTTTTGAGGGAATAACCACTTAACATGTTTCATCAAAATAGTCTTGACCAAATTAATCATAGTAAGGTCTTGACTTACCCTCCAATTTTACTTTATTTTAAGCTCTAGGTAAGAAATCAATTTTCTAGCACTTCCAAACCTCACAACATCAACATTTTCTTGAAGACCATTTTTTTATGCTCTGAAACACTTATCTACTATCCTTCCTCTATTCTCTAAAAATCATGTTGTTTCATTCCTTCCAAAGGGCCTAGGAAATGTGAAGAGGGACATGTTTTCAAATTTCCTTAATCATAAGATGAAAGAAAGGGGAATTTTTATTCTAGCTAGTAACAAACTCTTTCAGCTTAGCAAAAAAAATCCAATAAAGTTGGAACCTATTCAATGCCTCCCAAAATTCCCTATAAAAATTACAATGGAAAAGGAGATGATTCATTATTTCCTCATCAACAACATAAAATACACTTGTTAACAAGTTGAAATCCCCTTTTAACTAATTTATCAATAGTGAGGATTCTATTATGTGAGGTTTCTCACCAAAAAAATTAATCTTACAGAGAACCCTATTGTTCCAAATTAGGCTCCAATCAATAGAATAATTACTATTCTCATTTGCAATTAAACTATAAGCTAACCCAACTGAAAAACAACCCAAAGGATTGGTAGTTTAAATATACTCAACTTTTCTAGAAAGACTAGAAAATACAATCTCCTAAATTCTTTGCTTCAATCTGTTAATTCATTCTTCCATACCATCTTGCCTCCCAATAGTTTGCAAATTGAAAATTTTCCATTTAGGATCTAATATGTTTTATTGTATACACCCATATAACTTCTCATTGTTCAATCTTATGAGATGTTCCTTAATTTTAAAAAAAATGTGAACTAAGGACAACAAAAGACATTCTTTCCACTTATGATGCAAAAAGTTAACCCTCTTTTTATTTTCCACTCTCCAACATAGACCTTGCTTTATAAAATTTCTTATTTTCAACATATTATTGCAAATAATGGAACCATAAGGAAGGGAGAAGGAGGAAAATAAATAGCATTGGTCCTTATTTTACATATACTTAGCTTTAACCATACAAACCCAATATTTATCATTCTGAAGAAGGTACTAGCTAGCTTTAGATAACAGGGCTTTATTTAAGGCTGCAATCTTCTAATTCCTTAGCCTCTATTTTAAAAAAAATATTAGAGTGTCTCCTCATTCAACTTGAAGTAATCCTAGACTTTTCTTTTGTACCATTCCAAAGATTTTTTTTGAATCCTCCCTATCCAATCTTCCATGAAAGATAGAATCTTGAATAAAGAGAGATAGTACTCAGGGATATTTTGAAGAGATGCATTCAATAACTAATATTTTATAACTTGACTCAGCATTTTACCTTTCCATCCAACTAATTTATTCTAAACCCTTTCAATGATGGTATTCCAATAATTATTTGTCAAATTCTTGGTAGAAAAGGGAAGGCCAACATAAGCAACAATAAGGGTATCCTATTGACATCCCAAAATTATAACAATAATATTTTGAAGAGCAACATCAAAATAAAAAAAATATAGAACATTATTATTATAAATTGACATACAGTCTTGAATCTCTAGCATATTTATCCAACAACATTTTCCATTGTTTAGCCTCAACTATAGAAGAAATGCCAAAGATAATTATATCATTCATAAACTAATGATGATAATGAGGTAAGGAATAAACATCATTACCCCCTTTATTATTCTAGAATAGTTAGTCTCTAGAAGTTTCTACCCATGACTTCATCCACAATGGTACAAAGATGAGGAGATATTGGATCCCCTTGTATCAATCCTCTAGCACAAGAGAAAAACCCCTAAGAATACCATTCACCATTATAGACCACTTTGGTGTTGTCACACATTTTTTTATCAATTGAATGATACTCCCTTGGAAACAAACTTCTAGAGAACAACGAGAAACAAAATTCAAGACACTCTATCATAGGCTTCAAAAATATCTAATTTTAGAAACATACCTAAATTTTTTTAGATCATGAGTAGTAAGAACAACATCTAAAATCCATCTTGCTAGAACAAAGCGATTTTTATTTTGGGAAATCAATAGGTGCAAGATATATTTAATTTTATTAACAATAAACTTAGAAAGTATTTTATAAACTATGTTACTGAGACTTATAGGTATAAAATCCATCAAACTAGTGGTTTATTCCTTTTCTATCACTAATACAATAAAAGTATATTTAAGTTGTTTCAAAATTCTACAAAACATGAAGAAATTTCTAGTAGTAGCCACCAAGTCATGGAAAATGATCTCCTAGAATTCCTAGGAGGGGGGAAACCCATCAACTCTTAGAGCCTTAAAGGATCTAAAAGAGAAAGCAACAACCCTTAATTCCTCAATAGAGATATCTTTAGCCATTTTAACAACACCCCTTGTATTAAGAACACTTTGAATCACATCTAAAATTTCATGAAGATAGCAAATATCCCTAGAATTTCCTTTAAAGGTCTCCTAGAAAAAGAAACAACATCATCAAAATATCCTCATTATAGCTTAAAATTGTACCATCCAAATTAATCAAAATTCTAATAAAATTTCACATTCTATTTTTTAGAGTGGACTATTTGAAGAACTTCGTATTCCTATCTCCTTCAAAAAGCCATTGAATCCTATATTTCTTCTTCCAAATAATATCTTCTCCTCTCACAAGTCTCTACCATTCCTCTCTTAATTTTTTTCTTTAGCACAAGTCACAAGATCTAGCAACCATTATCTCATGTAATTGCTTTATATCTTTAAAAATATATTATTTCTTATGAAATATATATTTCCAAAAGATAATTTATTCTAGCCTCTAACTTTATCTTTCACCAATTTTAATTTTTGAGAAATAAAAAATATGGGAGTACCTTTCATAGGACTATTCCACTAGTTATCAACCAGTCGCCTAAAATATAGGTGATAATCCCATATAGTTTCATACTTAAAATAGTCGAGAACTTTCCTTATAATACTATCCCACTATAGAAGGACAAGATTACTATATGATCCCACACAAGGCTAAGCTTTGAGAATAAGGTTAGGAAGGATATTCCAAGAATTTGAGATAAAAATATGTCAACCTTTACTTGAATAATATTTTTTCCCATTATTCTATTAGCCCAAGAAAAATAAGCTTCTTGTAGCTCAACATCTAAAAGATTAGTAATGGTGAAAAATTGGAAAATTCAACCATACTATCAAGATAATCCTCCAGACCTCCTAAATTTTCCAAAGGGAATAGAGAGGTATCAAAATCCCCCACAAGCATACACATTAACCAAATTATAATTCTCTTTAGCATTCAAATTAGAGAAAGAAACTATTAAGATGTTCTTGCACTGACTTACCATTCTTAGAGAAAGACAAAGAGGATTCCATAAAGTTGTAATTCCTCCTAAATCACCTTCTATATGATTGATGTAGAACTCAACAACAAGCCACAATTTACTAGCTATCTAAGAAGAATTAGATTCAATCATCTTAACTTCCTGTATAAGGATGATATGAACCATATTATCCACAATACAACTCTCAATAATATTTTGTTTACAAGAACTATTAAATTATGAAGTATTCCATGAACAAATTTAAATTATGACAACTAACAAACAAACTATCTCGTAAACAACTCTAGATAAAATTTATCAACTGAACAAGAAATGGGGAGGCCTCCCCATTCACCTCCAAGCTCATTATTTCTTATATTTCCTAGGACCTAAAATATTTTCTAGGGTCTTTTTCTTCTCCATAGCCAATGCTCTGACTATTTCCGTAGAGTGATTTTCTCTCTAAGTTGGACTTCCTTGTTTAAATTCCCCTTCCACTTCTAGATTCTTCTTCTTTTTCTCTTTCCCATGAACATGTGTCTATTGCACCTCATTAATATAATCTATCAACACTCCATTTAGGGAAGGTTGAGATCCCTATCCAATACCCTACAAAATAGGTGTATCCTCTTGACCCAAACTCTACTTATTTTCTTCCTAGATTTTCCTTATTTTCTTGAGTTTCATTTCTTTTTAGGGAGTTAAGACGACTAATTTTTCAATATAACATTATCCCTTGTTGTAGTCTCCTTGGTGACTTCTAATCTTTTCTCATTATTTCCTAAACCTCCATTTGTAGCTCCCCCTCATCTAAAATAGTTTCCAAGTTAGGAATTGACTCAAAATCTATTTACATTTGAGATGTTTCCTATTTATCCTTTTGATGATGTTCTATAAATACTTGTTGTTTTAGAACCTTATGATCTAAATAATAATGTGCATTTAATATATCCTTAAAAGGAGACAACTCATTCTCCTTCTAAATCTCTCCCACCTTCTCAACTTCATCACTAACATTTTCATCAATTGTAACAACCTCATATTTGTTTAGATTCTTAGAAGGAGACACATCCCTCATGATATTCTTATTTTTATAAACATTTTTTTCTAAAGGTTTTATGCATTTATCTATTAATCTCTTATATTGATTATAATTTTGGAAAAAAAAACTTACTTTTTCATAAACAATTAGTTGAATTGATTTTCACAAATTTGAGTTTAAAGTTATTTGCATAGGTAGGGCTTTTTGCATCTCCACATTAACACATATTATAGAAAATATTAGCCAAGCTCTTTGTAAAGTGACCAAATCAATTTTGACAAAAATCAACCCAAGGAGTTTGCAATGTTGTGAAGGATCTTATAGCTCCAAAACTCTAGAGGTAATATTGGAAAAAAAAACCCAAGTTGGGACCATCACATAGAGATTAGTTGATGTGTCAAAACTAGGTTTCCATTTACATAGCAACATATTATTTCTATGCCCTTTTTCAAATGACAAAGGGCCTTTCATTAAAACCTTTATAAGATCCTCTATGTTAACAAAATAAAATGAAAAAATCTCATATGTAATCATTACACTAATAGAAACACTTCCCTTGAATATCCACACTACCTCTGACCCTTTATGAACTAGATCTATATTAGGTTTAAAAGCAAGGAACTTACCCACTAAAGGAATTGTATTCCTTCCATATTTTGAAACAATCAATCCAACCAGTTTATCCACCAAAGAAGATGGGCCCTCTTCATCAAAAAATGGTTCATCAACTGGACCATGAAATGTAGTAGTCAACTACAAAATCTCATGAACATCCACACTAGTTATCTTTTCTAAAATTGGAACAATGTGTGCCTTATAAACAACATCCTTACTTGGGGAACCCATAAGGGACCCCCCACCCTAGAATCCATACTCCATAAACTACCAAAAATTTGCAAAAAAAATAAACCCTAATAAAGCATAAAAAATTGTCTACTTAGGATTTGTTGTTAATTTATTTAATTAAGGTTTTATTTTTATTTTGGAGAGTAGGATTTTTTTAATTAGTATTCTATTATCCATTGTTTCATTTATGGTCCTTCAAAGTTTATTTTTTAGATATTTTCATGAGGAAAAGTTGCTTGCTATATTATTTTTGACAAGCTCAAGTGGTCATGCATTCACATGGCTTTTCCACTTTGAACACTTTCACTATAATATTGAACCTAAAAAACTTATTATCAATTCATACATTCAAAGCAAGAATAATATGGGCTAGTTATGCAAATTATATCTTGAAATTTGAAACCTTTACTACTAATTTAAACTTTACACTATTGAATGACTATCTTTAAAGATTATTTATTGACAATGTATTCTCACTCACAAAAATATAAGTGTTTTGCAAGCCTTATCATTTATTTTTAGAGTTATGTGTTAGTTAATATAAATATGAGCATGCTTTATTGGAAAATACTAATTATCTCATCATATTAATAACATTTCTTCTCATTCCATGAGAAAAGGGATGCATCTATTTTACTCATTATTAGAATAATCATATGATCAAATGAAATTAAATAGATGAGGATATTTCACTATACTTAAGCAGTCCACATATGATATTAGAACAACTTTTGGCATATAAATTTACCATTTGTTAAATGAATATGTATAAACTTGTATCATATAATTATATAAATATTTATATATTTGTCATCACATTTATAATTATCCTAAAAAAATTATGATTACATTAAAACATAAAATTAAAAATTTTATTAATTAAAAAAATTACAAGTCAACGATATTCAAATAAAATTGTAAAGACAAACTTATAAATAATTAAAAAAAGTTTGATTCAATTGCACTAATTATTAAATAAACCTAAATATTCTGTGATATTATGTTTTTATCTCTTCATATATAGTATAAAAACATTAGAATGTCTATATTGATTTTGTAAAATGTGGGGACTTACTCTTTTTGTTTGTTTGGTCTCTCATTTGTTTCATCCAAATTTGGAAGGATGGAGAAGATTCTTTGAAATGTGGTTGTTGGAGTGGATGGTGAATATCTCAACACTAGAGCATACAAACATTGCTAAAAATTCAAAGCTAAGTGCCGACAGAACTATTTAATGTACAATTCATTGCCGGGTGTTTAATGATCAAACTCAAGGCTTTGAATTCCATGCTATAGAGTTGAATCTCTACTTAAATTGACAGAATGGCCAAAGAAACGTTTTGGGCATCTACCAATTGGTCATCCACACAAATAAACCAAATAAGTTTTCTCATGATCTCGCTTTCACTACTAGTAATTATGCTACGCTGAAGCCCAATAGCCATCTTTAGTGCAGAATCCGATACAATTGACATATTTATTAACTTAGTTAACTATCCATTTGTAGTATTGTATATGTCACCAATTTTGGGCATTCCTAAACTTTGATGCATATGTCCTTCCATCATTCATGCTCTCATGTCTTTTGGTCATGTCTTTTGGTCTTATGGATAGGGATGTACTATCTATGGAGATGTTTCATCACATGTACACACTTTTCCATCTATATAATTTTTTAATTCTTTTCCTTCTCTTTGAGCACACCAAGTTCACTCAATGTTTGTGTTCATTTTGATCATAGCTTTCCTACGACTAACTTGATGGTGGTTTTCATGAACATGATGGTGATGGGACCACACATTATTTAGCTACTCATTATTTTGAAGAGACTTATAATCCAATCATTCCTAACATGCTATGTCTTTATATTCATATTCTTTTCATCATATATTTTTTGCAAAGTCTATAAATATATATATATATATATATATATATATATATAGGTAGTTTACTCATTTAAACATCAACTTTCACATTATTTGAACTACATCATGAGTATATTGGACACCTTACATAGTTTTATTGATGATTATGAGTGTAACATTTAAAATCAAAGCTTATACTATTAAGATATTATGTAATTTATTTGACTATGTCATCTTCACTTATCCTTCACCATGTGCAATTGTATCATCTTTTCTTTTAAATTACAATAGTAGAGATGATGCATCTTTTCATTTATGGTCCTTCCAAACTTCATGGTATACATATTTCAATTGATGACCATTATTTTGAACAAGCTTTAGTAGGTATCCAATCACATGGTTTCATTCATTGTTACTTGATTCTATAAATTATTTTGTGGGTTTCACTAATGTTTTCATTCAACAATTTCACTACAACATTGAACCTCAAACAACTTATTCTCAATCATACACTGTAAACAAGAAAATGATGGGATAGAATATTTATGACTTGAGATTTCAAACTTTGACTACTAATTGAAATTTTACACTATGAATGGTGATCTTTAAAGTTTATTTATTGCTGGTTTATTTTCACTCACAACGAAACTAAGTATTTTGCAAGTGTTATAATTTTCTTTTAGATTTTTGTGTGCAAATGTGACCATATTTTTTTAGAAAATATTAGATTATCATATCATATTAGTAACATTTCTTCTCATTCCCATGTGTAGAAAGTTGCATTTATTTATATCAAGATAATGAGAATCATCTTGAACACATCAATTTAAATAGATGAGAATTATATGAGGATAGTTCACAGCATCAAAGAAGTTCTAATATAAGATTGAAACAACTTTTGATATACAAAATTATCACTTTATCCCTTGTAAATAGACAAATCTATAAAATATATATTTTATAGATAATAAAATAAAATTGATTAATTTAACTACACTAGTTAATAGATTGGCCTAAAGATTGTATTTATCTCTTCGTAAATAAATTGAAAAGCATAAGAATATGTTATATTACATTGTTTTTGTGGAATGTAGGGACTTCATTTTAATTTAGTTGGGCCTATCATTTGTTATTAATACAGGTTGGAAATTTAGTTGGGCCTGTCATTTGTTATTAATACACGTTGGAATGGATGGGGAAGTTTGTTTGAAATGTGGTGGTTGGAGTGGACAGTGATCATCTCAACACCAGCGAGCAGAAACATTGATAAAAATTCAAAGCTAAATATGGAGAGGATGGTGAACCATTTAATATATAATTGATTAAATTCAAGTCTTTGAATTTGGTGCTATAGAGTTGAATCTTTAAGTGAAAAATGGGGCCAAAAGGATTTTTAGGGGTCTAGCAATTTGTCAATCCAAACAAATAAACCACGTTGTACAAATAAGTTTTCTCAATAACCATGTTACTCTCTTTCAGAAGGAATAATTATGTTAGTCTTAAGCCCAATAACAATGTTCAGCACAGGTTCTGGCCCAATTAAACCTAATAACGATGTGGTAGGAAATCGCCTTCTGATTATGATTGTCGAAAATGGTTTAATAGTCAAATATTAAAATGTAGTAAATTGCTGTTGATAGTAATTTTATATTTTAAAAAGACTTAATTCATGTATTAAGATTTATTCTCTGTTACAATTAAACTAAATTTATATATACATGTTCTGTTAGAGTTATCAAACTTTTATCAAATCTTAATTTAGTTTTAAGGTCATTCAAATTGGTCTATTAACTATATTAACTAGTGAGTAATCGCTATTTCCTTGAAGATAAAAGTAGACTTTCAAATGCTTTGGATTGCTTATGTATATAGATTTTTTAAAAATTCTATTGTCAACAACATGAACCTGTTTCCTATAATTTGAAACACTTAATTCAAATGAATAGAGTAAATCTATTCTTTACTTTTGATCTTATGAGAGTGTGAGATGGGGTTAGAAATCAAATAGCATAGACAAAAGTGACAACCAACACTACTAAGCTATTAAACCACATCCAACAAGAGAAAACAAATAATGGAGAGAATAAAAAATGCAAAACATAAAAGAAAGCACTCCCCATTATGGTTGATTCTTTCTCTTGCTCTCCTTCTTGTTATGCAACTTTGCCCTCAGATTTGTTGAAACACTTGTGCAAAACCTGCAAATGGTAACAAGAAAGTTGGAGATAATTAGCTGTTAAGTTGAAAATGGAGAAGGAAGGTTGTTTCTATAGACAACCATTCGAATGGACGGTTGAGATTAATCTTCTAGAAAGATTCCAAGATCAATGGATGAAATGCATGAGAGAGATGTTACGAAATGGATGGTTGAGATTGAGTCTCAGAAAAGATGCCAAGATCAACGGTCTAGAATTGATGCACCAAGAATATGCCATGCATGGAAAAGCTATGACGCCTGACAGCTATGATAGACATGCAAGACATGTAGGCTATGACAGAAATGAATGTTATGATAGGGGATTATGACAGAGCATCTTTGACTAGGTGGAGGTGCATAAATAATTTATTTTAAATTATTTATTCAAAATAGAGGAAAATGACAAGTGGAAAATCCAAATTATTTATTTAGAGAAAATGAAAAGAGGAGCATTTAATTAAATTTATCAATTTAATTAAATAGAGAGATATAAATTAGACATGGATAATTAATTTGAATTATTTATCCAAAAGAGTGGAATGAAACACAATTAAATAATTTTGACAATTATTTAATTATAGAAGAATAAAAGGTCAAATTATTATGATTATTATTATTTGACTATAGATGAAAGATAAATAATTAAATAAAAAATGATTTATTTAATTATTGAAGAAAGGGATATATTAGTGACGTAATTAAATAATTTTAATTGATCAAGATAGAATAAAGATGAGAAGGTGAATTAATTAAATAATTAATAACTATTTAATTAATAGAAGAATGCAGTCACACCTAATTGAATAATTAAAGTTATTCAATTATCGAAGAACAATGACCAAGAAAAATGACGCTCGAAGGCTTAGGACATTTTTATGTGTCTACATTTTACCCCTCTTTGAGACAATGCAGCTTGTCGCATTGTTTCAAAGAACAAGATTGATCAACTGACACATGCCCCAAAGATATCTTGGTAAGGATTATGATAGGAATGATATGCCCCCTCAAGAGATTGATCGAATAGATTGTAAGAAGATTAATCTCTCAATAAACATCTAGAAAGTGATTAGATCCCTGATATTGTGTAAGTGATAAAGCGGTAATGTACATTTTAATGAAAATGCACAGTTGATGGGCGTAACTGAACAATTGATGAAAATGATCAGTATAGCTAGGTTGATGAGCCGATGAAGCTGATTGAGCTAATCAAGTTGATTGAGAATTATGCTTACGCAAGACAAGGTGCTGCAATGATGGATTGACTGATTGAAGGGGACATGAGATTTCAAGAAGCAAGTCGACTAATTTGAGATTTGATTCAAGGGACATATATCAGTGAGTTAAGCAATTGATTGATTTCTCTACGACAAGAAAGATGAAGAAAATGAAATGTAAGATGGAAGAAAATGAAGGTGGTGAAGCCTCTTGTACCATTTAAGTGCTTTTATCATCATCGGGCTTATTATGTCGCAAACTAGTATAAGCGTCTAGATAACATGAACATCTAGATGACCTGAATACTGTTTGCAGTTTTATTTAGTAATGAAGTATAAGCATCTAGTTATAAGAACCTTAGATGACCTGAATACTTATTGCATAGAAGACACTATCAGGCAAGGAATGCTCTCATCCACATTAGACTCATAGGTCCTCAATGGTTTTAGACAACCATGTCCTAAGACAAGTCATCATGTGAATAAGAAACAATTCGTAAACAACAAACAAGTGAACATGCCCCATCCTTGCCTCTCTAGTCAAAGACATCCTGAAGAAGCTAAAAGACATGTCACTAAAGATAAAACCATAAAATAAGCAAAGATCAACAAACAAACAAGAGTCCTACTTCGATGTAAAAAATGATTCTTGTTATAGTTTATGTGTTTGGTTGGATTTGTAAGGTGGATTGATATATATGTTATAATGCTTGCTTGATTGTCAACACTTGCATTATTTGATTTTGTTGAAGTTCAAAGCTGTATGGTAATCTGAAAGTGTCATCGTTTTTTGGAATTTTTTATATTTTTGGGATTTTTGGAATATTTGATTTTTTTGGATTTTTTTGGACATTGTATGATTTTTTTGGATTTTTTAGGACATTTTATGATGTTTTTTTGGATTATTTTAGAACATTTTATGATTTTTTTGGATTCAAGACATTTTATGATTTTTTTTTTGGATTATTTCAGGACATTTTATGATTTTTTTGGATTTTTTGAAGTTTTAAAGATGGAGTGAAGTGAAATGTGATATGACTGATTAAATGAATAAGATCTTCCACAGTAGAGGTAATGCAACCATGGATAAATGATAGATCAAAATGAAAGATTCACTGCAAAACATGTCACACAAGCAACATATCCTTTGTCAAAAGATGATAATGGTTCGTTGATCGGATGCCAGGAATGATCGATTCCATAAGGCATGATGATGATAAGTACTTAGGATCACTGATTCCTCTCAGTATGATAAGATTGATGATTGTTTATGATTGATTGACAAAAAAATATGAGGATTGGATAATGTTTTATAGCTAGGCTTAAATATGATTTGCATGATAAGATTCAAGGTTGCAAAGGAACATGATGACCAACATTGGAGGTGATTTAATCATGGATAAATGATAAGGATGTAAAATATGATGGAATGGTAGCACATAAGGATATGGAAGGGAATCCAAAGCATGCGTTTGTAATTTTTCCCCTAATCTCATCAAGAACAAAGGAAGAAAATGGGACATGGATTTTGATAAGCTAGGAGATATGGAATGGAAGAATGCAAGGATAAGGATAATGAATAGGATGATCAAGATCAATAAGATATGGACACAATGCCTAAGTATTTTTCTCCTATTCCTCATCAAGACCAAGGAAGGGAAGAAAGGATGCATTAAGATAGGATGGTGGGATATGGATATGGTGAAGGATATGGTACCGAAGATATGGATAAAGTGTATAGGATAAGATATACGATGTTCAAGAAGATCCTTAACCTGGTCAAGATCAAAGGTGGAAAGGTAAAGGATGAACATAAAGAGGATAATGGATATGAATGAAAGGATGGATGAAACTTCCCCCAAGTGTACAGTACAAGAGGAATATGGAAGATAGGATATGGATAGGGATAAATGAAAATGAAAGGTAATATATGCATGATAGGAAGATGGAGGAAGGACTCAAGCATCAAGTTTCATGACTAATATCCCTTTAATATGTGCTCTAATAAACCATGGCAAGAAGGATTAGACTCATAAACATTGGTATATTAATGGTATGATGGAAGAAGCTAAGGACTTATGCAAAGGTTTGGATTAAAGGAGGATAATGGGGGATGAATGTTGGATAATGGATAGGAGGTTGGAAGGCTTGTTGATGGATAGATGAAAAGGATGGAAATGATGGAAAGATCAACATCGACACACACCTTGAAGGGTGGTGGAGTGATGGAGGAAAAATGAATTTGGAAGGTGATAGGTTTTTAGATGGATGATAGGAGGAAGCTTTTGGATTAGCAAATTTGGATGCCAATTTAGATTTTATTGCTTCTACGAGACTTTTAGGAATCCACATAGCTTTTGACTTTGATTTTTGATTCATGAGCCTTTGTGGCCTTTGAGATTCTTCTTTTTGCTTTATGGGCCTTTGTGGCCTTTGAAATTTTTCTTCTTGATTTAATGGGCCTTTGTGGCCTTTGAATTTTTTGCTTTTGACTTTATGGGCCTTTGTGGCCTTTTGGATTTTTCTTTTGAATTGATGGGCCTTTGTGGCCTTTTGGATTTTTATTTTGACTTGGGATCAAATTTTCTTTTATTTTTGCAAGGCTCTTCAAGGAGACATGTTGATCCTTTGATACATGTGGATTTTGATATGGAAGCTTTTGACATTTGGCACCCAAATTTCTTCCAAGAGCAATGGGATGGGTGGATGGAGATGAATGATATGGAGGTCTTATGGATGGGTTAATGTAGGTATAATTTTGAGAGGGAATCAAGGATGTGTGCCTTTGTTGTTCTTGATGAATAGGAGATGGAGGGATGTAGGGCCCCAACATGGATGGAAGGGTTGATGAACTAGGGTTTGGATAATAAGGACCAAGGATAGACAGAAGGTTTGATGAACTAGGATAAGGACCTAAGATAGATGGAAGGTTTGATGAACTAGGGTAAGGACCTAGGATAGATGGAATGTTTGATGAACTAGGATAAGGACCTATGATAGATGGAAGGTTTGATGGAAGAGGATACTTAGGTTTATTTTGATGGAATCTAGGCTTACAATGGATACCAATGTCTTGAGCGTGAGTTGTATAACCAAGGCCATGATAATATGGATTTTCTTGGATATAAAGGGGTTCTAGGATACCTTGTTCATGAAGGCCTAATCCTTTGCCTTTGTAGTTCATACTTTGACACATTCGTTTTCCAATGGGATATGTATTATTTATGAAACAAGATGCAAGTCCATCATGAGGTGGTTGTGATATGGAAGGAATAACAAGATCTTCGAGTAAACCACATTGGATAAAAGTGAGAGAATGCATTTGATAGGTAAGAGGTTCATGGATAGTTTGAATAGGGGTGATAGAATCTTGTGGAGGATTGTGATCATGAGGGGAATTAGGATGGGTGATAGGATCTTGACATGGGGATGATGGGGTACTTTGATCTTGACTTGGAAAAGGATCACGAGGTGTAGGAGATGGATTAGCTTGCTCTTTATTAGGTATGGAATCATCATGAAGTGGTATGAAAGGCATATCTTGATCATGAGAAGGATGGACATCATCATGGAATGAAAGGGTATCTTTGAATGAAGGTTTATCTTGATCTTGATGAGGAAGGGAATCCTGATATTTTGTGGAAAGCATATCTTGATCATTGGATATGATGGAATCATGAGATGGTATGGATTCATTAGATGAGGTGGAAGGAGGATTTGGAAAGATACTTTTCTCTTGAGATGGAAGGGGATCATCTTGGATGACACAAAAAGAGATAAGGGGATCATCATGAGGTTCTTGAGAGATGGGATCTTGGTCAAAGATTGGAAGGGGTTGGAGATTTTTGGTATCATTGGATGGAATGGAAAGAATACTTTGATCTTGATTTGTAGGGGAGTCTATGCTAGCATGCTTTGGACTAATAGATTGACATGACTCATTGGATGGAGATGGTATGATGAGAGAGGATGGTTGGATGAAATCATTAACTTGGGTGGAAGACCCATGAGGTTTATTTTGAATTATGGGAGATGAAGATAGATGCATAACATGGTAGGATTGCTCAAGATTATTTGTGTTTGAGGACATAGATTTAGGTTTCTCATTTAGCCTTTGCAGAAAATCATGGATATTGAACTTGGATGATGTAGTTTTGGGTAATGATAAAGGCTTATGAGATGATTGCATCACTTCATTCAAATGTTGGGATTCAAGTTTTTTTTCAAGCTCTTTCAAACGATGGTCAAGATATTCAATCCTTTGGTTTCGTTCATAGGTCGTGGATGAATATGGAGGATAGCGGTTAGACATATTTGGTTGATGGTTTTGGAGATTTTTTGAGGTGTTGCAAGTTACTAGGTGTGATGTTTGTTTGAGGTCGATTGTTTGTGTTCAAATTTGTGAATGTGGTGAATACTATTTGAAAATCCAGAAAACACTTGACAAGCACGATGTTTTGGTGTATGCAAACACACATGAGACAAGCACAATCCTAATAGGCCAAGGGTTTGTATACTTTATATAGCCCACTGATATACCTCGGATTGGTGCTAAACACCTTTCCTTCTCGAGAGTGGATAGCTTAGAAGTTTGGTGGCATTGGCTCCCCTCCACGGCTCATTAACATCATTCGAGAACACCAACTTCAGATTCTTGGTTCATCACTTCCCATGAACTGTTATCTCTACTCAAGGGAGTCAATAGTGAGTATCTTTGGGCATGATACTGTACCCTGCACTATACCAAACAACGACTAAAAATGATTGGCTTCTAAAACAATAGGTGTTTAGTTAGGGCATCTGTTTGAGTGGCCACACATGGGGCAAGAGATTAATCACCAATTAGGTGGCACTCCAGCCTAAAGAGGTTACGATCAACAAGGTTTATGGGAGTACTATTCCATCTGTGTGATACATCCGCACTCGTGGTACTTGAACTTTCCTCAAGCACCCATTTTATATCCCGGCTGGAAGTGGCTTGGCTTTAGCCTATTATCGGTCGAGTCATCCCTTAAGGTGAGTACTTTCTCCCTTAAGGTAGGCCCATTTCTAGAAATAATAACCATATCTCTTACACCCAGGATCGCTCGAAAGCGCAAGGGGAGAGGATACTTCGATTATTAAGTCATGAAGGTGACAAAAAAATAAGGTGGGTCTAGTTTTCTGATCACCTAGTTTTCACAAGGTCAGAGCATAATCACCTACCACCTTCAAGCACAGTCAGATAGAATCAAGCACATGTTCATTTTAATGCACCAAAAGAAGTGTTCCTAAACTAGAAATCACAAACACATTGTTTAAGAAGTCAGTCTTTGACTAACGGAGCTGCAAAACCACAAATTAGTAGTTTTATAAATATCTTGGACCAACGAGAAAGCTGCAAAAAAAAACTAAGTTAGAACAAGAGATTAAAAACCAAACTAAACGTATGTAAATAACTAAACTAGAAAATAAAAAGACTAAACTAAACTAAGAAAAAGAAAACAAAGAAAACTAAAAACTAAGAGCTCAATTTTTTTGTTTCTTCAAAAGAAGCAATTTTTGGGAGCCCCACTCCAAAGCCACATGCTACAAACAAAAAATTAGTAAACAAAAAAAAAACTTGAATGAAAACAGAAAACTAAAATAGTGATAAATTTCACAAAACTAAACAAAATTTTAAATCATAAATATCTATGGAAAGCTAAGACATAGACCTTCAAAACCCAGAAAAAGTTTTGCAAAATCTTACACAAAAAAAGTATTATAAACAAAAAAAATCAGATTTTAACAACTAAATCTTAAAAAACTATGATCAGTAAAATGGCCATAACTTTCTCAAATCTTAATGAAATTTCAAACTGTTTAATGTTTAGAAAGCTAAGAACGAGGTCTACAAAACCTAGAAATTTTTTTAAAATATTTGGTGTGTCCATTTTTCTATGCTCAAATGAAGATGATGTGATTTTGTATGCATTCTTGGCTCTAATCTGCAAAACAACAAAAATAAACAAGAACACACAAATTTCTCTACTTCACGTCGGGTTCACCAAATGTGAGATGGGGTTAGAAATCAAATAGCATAGAAAAAAGTGACAGCCAACACTACTAAGCTATTAAACCACATCCAACAAGAGAAAACAAATAATAGAGAGAATAAAAATGCAAAACATAAAAGAAAGCACTCCCCATTATGGTTGATTCTTTCTCTTGCTCTCCTTCTTGTTATGCAACTTTTCCCTAGATTTTTTGAAACACTTGTGCAAAACCTACAAATGGTAGCAAGAAAGTTGGAGATAATTAGCTGTTAAGTTGAAAATGGAGAAGGAAGGTTGTTTTTATAGACAACCATTCAAATGGACGGTTGAGATTAATCTTCTAGAAAGATTCCAAAATCAATGGATGAGAATGAATGAGAGAGATGTTATGAAATGGATGTTGAGATTGAGTCTTAGAAAATATTCCAAGATCAATGGTCTAGAATTGATGCACCAAGAATATGCCATGCATGGAAAAGCTATGACGCTGACGGCTATGACGCTTGACAGCTATGACAGACATGCAAGACATGCAGGCTATGACAGAAATGAATGTTATGACAGGGGATTATGATAGGGCATCTTTGACTAGGTGGAGGTGTATAAATAATTTATCCAAATTATTTATTTAGAGAAAATGAAAAGAGGAGCATTTAATTAAATTTATCAATTTAATTAAATGGAGAGATGGAAATTAGACATGGATAATTAATTTGAATTATTTATCCAAAAGAGTGGAATGAAACACAATTAAATAATTTTGACAATTATTTAATTATAGAAGAATAAAAGGTCAAATAATAATAATTATTATTATTTGACTATAGATGAAAGATAAATAATTAAATAAAAAATGATTTATTTAATTATTGAAGAAAGGGATATATTAGCAATGCAATTAAATAATTTTAATTGATCAAGATAGAATAAAGATGAGAAGGTGAATTAATTAAATAATTAAAAACTATTTAATTAATAAAGGAATGCAGTCACACCTAATTGAATAATTAAAGTTATTCAATTATCGAAGAACAATGACTAAGAAAAATGATGCTCGAAGGCTTAGGACATTTTTATGTCTCTACAAAGAGCATTAACTTTGAATCGAGAGATTAAATATGTAAGATAAACCTTAGGATTTGATACAATTATTGAGTTTAGAATGTTAATATTTTCATTAATTTATGTTTTCACAATGTTCTAGCAATTATTAGGGTGAAAACACAATAGTATTTCCCACTTTGAGAGCACAAGAAATTTTAATGGTGAGCAGCAAAATAACTTCGTACACTTTCATTTGAAGTTGAGTTGGAAAATACCTCAAACCAAGGAATACATTTTTCAAAGAAATTTTAATTATTATCTCTCTAATGAAAATGAACCTTCATTCAAAGGTCACCTTCAAACAAAAGTATTTATTTGATATTTTTATGAAATGAATGTAAATCCAATGTTTTTCTTTTTCATCACATTATTCACTTTTTTTTTAAAAGGACTCCAATGGTAGGGATAAGCCTTCCCACTTTTGAGTGACCAAGAGAGTGAATATCATCCAAAAAATAACATGTGGTCACTGAACCAAGGTCATGAATAGCAAATTGGTGACATGGATAGAGGTAAGTGCACAAAGATGTGGGACCAAAAAGTGGCCATCCCACCTTTTTGGCCCCCTATAGACCTCAACATGAGCACATTATAATGCACTTGCACAATGGTTTGTTGATCAGAAACAACAAATCTAAATTTCATTTTTCATTTTTGCCTTTGTCATTGCAAACTTGTGGCCTACAAACACATTGAAGTGTTCTTATGTTCTTTGAGACCCTAATATTTGTCGTTCATTCACCAATTCATCACCAAAATGTGACCACAATAATGCCAAGGTTCAGCACGTGAGTATTTTTTAGTTATTTCGTGTAAATTTTGTATTAAATATATAGATTCAATTAGTTTTTGAGTGGAATTTGTTTAATTTTTAGGAGTTGAGAATCCACTAAATGATCAAAACCTTGATTCACCTCATCATCAAAATCATCCTGAAGAATAGCCATGGCAAACCCATCCTTCAATACTTCAATATCCTCAAGAAATGAAAGAAAACATAAAAGGGAAAATAGAAAATAATAGAAGAGAACTTGAGGGAATAATTACAAGGTTGAAATATCTAATAACAACAAATTCCCAGAGGTCAAACCTTTTTGAATCACTACAATCCATTGTCTCTCACACAATATTAGTGAGTGGGAAAATAAATAGTTGGTCTTACAAGAGGGAAGAATTAAAACAATTTTATGCCTGTAGAGTTATCATGTATTAGAGAATAATTAATTACTTTAATTAATTATTATTGTAATTCTCATGCACTTAAGCTAAACTTAGATTTATTTTATTAGTTAACTCAATGCTTTATTTATGTTACACCACCATGCAGTCCATTTTTCTAGAATATTCAACAAGTACACAGGGATCTCTCTAATGTGATTTTCTCTTTTTTAATCTTTTCTTTTCTCCAAGTTGTATTTGGGTTTGGTTTTTCCTATTGTGGGGGGTATATTTCCCACTTTCAGTATCTATATAGATCATAGATCAGAAATCCTATACCACATATTATTTTGAAAACCACAACCATCATAGCGGACACCTCTTCACTTGAACATCTTACACCACACAACTATCATACTTGGAAAGCTCATATGACCAAAATGCTCATGCCTAAGGGTTTATGGTCTACTTTGAGTAAAGTATAGCCAACATTGACTTTTAAATTTCAGCTATTTCGGCATAGGAACAAGATAGATGAGGCTATCAGATTGATTTCACTACATGTTTCAGCCAGTCTCTTGATTCATTTGGAGTCTTCCACCACTCCTAAGACAATGTGGAAAAATTTTAGTGATCTTTTTGGCACCATAAATTAGTATAGAGCTCTCCATATTGAGGTAGAATTAATATCACATGTACCTAATACTTTCCCCTCTATTAAGGACTACTTGCAGAAGTTTAAGTCACTCAGAACTCTTTTGCAGGGTTGTGGGAAAAATAAAACTGACAAGAATGCATTTTCCTAATTTTGTCTAAGCTTTGAGGGTCATTTCCGGCCTTCTCTTCTACTTTCTATTCTACTATGGATGCATTGGGTGATGCATTTACCATTCCTACTTTTGAGGTTTTTTGTGATCTTTTGACTCATGCATAGGCAAAGTTGGTTCAATCTGAATCTCTTTTTGGTTCTAAAACTCAGGAACTTTTAGTATAGACATCCAAAGGGAAAGACAAGAAGAAATAGAATCCTGAGATAGATACTTCATCAGGTAGTGAGGGTTCCTCCAAAACATCTCAGAAATCAGAACAAAAACCTCAAACCACTCCCCAATATGATAAAACTTCTAAGTCTAGTGAGTCTTCCTCCAAGATGAAGAAGAAATCATTTGAACCTTGCATATCTTGTGGTAAGGAGGGACATCCAGTGAATAGATGTTGGAAGATATTAGAGGCTTTAGAGGAATCCATGCTGCAGCAAAACATCTACACCCCTAAATATTCTTCCTCATCTACAGGTAAAGTTCATGCTCTTTCTACAAGGACCATACCTTCTATAGCTCCATAGATAATTGATTTTGGTGCAACACATCACATGACACCTTTTCAGGATTTGGCCTCATTCTTTTCAAATTGTAGCACTACTCATATTACAGTCGGGGATTCTACACAGCTTTCAGTTTTGCGATCAAGCACTATCACACTTGAGGGTGCTTTTCTTCAGGAGGTACTTGTAGTTCCTGTTATCTCCACCAACCTTCTTTCAATCATGTATCAATTTTTTCAATTTGGTACCAATGAGATAGTCAAGTTTACACCACATGATGTAGTTATCTGACACCTTCATGATACTGATATTGTTGTGGCTATTGGGAGTGTTGATTCTTCTTCTCATTTATATCAATTTGATGGTTTTGAGAGTTCAACTAGTTCAAGTTCATCCTTCATAGAACATGTAGACACTGAGAGCATGTTATGGCATGAATGTTTCATTCATGTCAATTACAGATATCTCCAGCAGATGAGTACACAGGCATTAGTGTTAGGTCTCCCCAATATTTCTTGTACTGATGGTGTTTGTGAAGGATGTGTTCTTGGAAAACATCATTGAGATTGTTTTCCTACGGGTAAAGCCACACATGCTAAGGCACCTTTAGAGTTGGTACATAGTGACCTCATGTCATTTCCAACTCCTTTATTTTTAGGGGCCAAATATGTGCTCACATTTATTGATGACTTCTCTAGGCGTACATGGGTGTACTTTCTTCAGTACAAGAGTGATGTCTTTGATTTGTTTAGGATCTTTAAGGAATTTGTGGAGAAGCAATCTGGTCTTTCTATCAGATGGATACATAGATAATGGGGGGAGTATATTAATCATACTTTCAAGGAATTTTTCACTGAGCATGGTTTGCATCATATGCTTATAGCTCCATACACCCCTTAGTAGAATGGTGTTGTTGAGCAAAAGAATAGAACTTTATGGGAGATATCCAATTGTATGATTCAATCACAAGATAAAGATTCTTCTTTTTGTGCTAAAGAAATTAATTGTGCAAATTATATTCAAAATTGTATGCCTCACAAGGCATTGCAACATCTAACTCTTGAGGAGACTTGGTCCCATGTCAACCCTGATGTATCTTCATTTAGACTCTTTGGTAGTGAGGCTTGGGAATTTATTCTTGAATCTCAATGGAAAGCCATGGAGAGGAAGATCTGACCACTCATATATGTTGGCTACTGTGACGATCTTAAGGAATATAGGTTGTTTGATCTTGGTTCCAAAGAGGTCTTGTTTCGATGAGATGCCCAGTTTTATGAGCACTTTCCTCTGATGGATTCTCCATCCTCAACTTCTCCCTCATCTCCTACTATTCACTCCCCATATCTTGAGGATTACTCATCTCTTGAGGATGAGGATGATGCTTGAGCTATTCCACCACCTCTAGATACTCAGCCTTTACCCAAGTGGGCCTACAATACTATTGATGCAACTAGACCTTTGGAAGGTGATCCTTTAGACTCACATCGCACTCATGCACAGACATCGGATGATAGTCTTTTGAGTCATACCATTTCAGATTATCCTCATAAGTTTTCAGAGGAGGTTGTTATTCCTAAGTGGGATAATGTTATGGAAGATGAGTACTATTCTCTGATGAAGAATCATACTTTGGATTTAGTTTCTCTTCCTAAGGGAAGAAAGTTGGTTTAGTGTAAGTGGGTGTACCATACCAATATGTTGTAGATGGTTCTATTGATAAGTATAATTAACGTCTTATTGCAAATGGTTTCTCTCAAGTCGAAGATATTGATTATTCTGAGACTTTTATCCTTGTTGCCAAGATGAATTCTATTCACCTTGTACTTTCCCTTGCAACTTTGCAGGGATGGTTAGTATTTTAGATGGATGTGAAGAGTGCCTTCCTTCATGGTGATCTTCATGAGGAGATTTATATGGATTAGCCACATAGTTTTACTGAGGACTCTTCACTAGTTTGTAGACTTTGTTGTTCACTATATTGTCTCAAACAGGCCCCTTACGCTTGGTACGAGAAGATGGACACTTTTCTACTTTCTTTTGGCTTCACATGATGTCATTTTGATCCCACAGTGTACATTCAAAGATAGGAGGGTGATCTTTTGATCCTTGTGCTATATGTGGATGATTTGATCCTTATAGCTAGTTCATCTTCCTTGATCCATAATGTCAGCTACCTTGTGATGGAGTAGTTTGAGATGATAGATCTCGACCTTCTACACTAATTTCTTGGTTTATAGGTTATTCATTCTTTAGATGGGATTTCCATATTTCAGCATAAGTATGCTCTTGAGATGCTTTAGATATTTGGCATGCTTTATTGCAAGCCTTCCCCACACCATTCCAGTCAGGTGTTGTATTATCTTCCACATGTACTACTCCTTCAGTAGATGCTACATTATATAGGTAGTTGGTTGGTAGTCTTTTGTACCTGACACATTCAGCTCCCAATCTTTCATTTGCGGTTGGTCTTGTCTCTTGATTCTCACATAATCCACATGAGAGTCATTGGCAAGCTTCCAAATGAATTTTGAGATATATTTAGGGCACCTCACATTATGGTATTCACAATGCATCAGGAGATCCTCAGATTATTGGCTTCACTGACTCAGATTGGGTCAGTGATGTTAATGATAGGAAGTCCACTTTTGGCTTTGTTTTCTACCTTGGTTTTGGCCCTATTACATGGTCTTGCAAGAAGTAATCTGCTATTGCATTATATCATGCAGCGGTTTTGGCCAACTAGGAGGTGGTGTGGCTTCGACAATCTTTGACTGAGTTTGGTTTTCCTCCTCATAGTCCCACTATTCTTTGGTGTGACAATCAGAGTACCATTCACATTTCTCACAATCCAATGGATCATCAGTGTTCTAAGTACATAGAAATCCACATGCACATCATATGGCAGTTGATTCAGGATGGTTTTCTCACCTTGGAGTACATGCCTATAGAGGAGTAGGTTACAGACATGTCTTCATGAGACCTTTGGAAGATTGCCTCAATATCTTCAACTATGATTGATGCTTGGGGTGAAGGAAGTTGTCCTTTGGGGGTCCTCATGAGGCCTTCCTTCCTTCATGTTTTTTTACATGCTTTCATCTCTTTTTGGAGTGGAGTTTTTCCCATAAGGTTTTCTCCATTTCTCCATTTTTTAGAGATCATTTAGTTGTACTAGGTACCTCATCAAGCCTAGTTGTCGAGACTCATTCATGTTTTATTTTCTTTTTATGCATTTTCTTTTAGAGTTATTTAGATACTCCCTAAGTTACACTTAAGGGGGGTGTTAGAGTTGTCATGTATTAGAGAATAATTAATTACTTTAATTAATTATTATTCCAATTCTCATGCACTTAAGCTAAACTTAGCTTTGCTTTATTAGTTAGATCAATTCATCTCATCACAAAAAATATTGACACTCGTCATGATCTAATCCCTTTATCATTAGGGTTTCTCTTATAAAGCATTCATTTTCTCTTGTAATTATTCAATATGTAAGTATTTTCTTTATGAGGAATAGAAAATTTTAGTTTTGCAGAGCTCTTGAGTAGAAGGTGTTTTGTTCTTTGTTTCATCTTGTGTCTCGTGTTATTCACAAAATCTAACAATGCCAACAAATTATCCTATGAGAAAGTAAAACAAAAAAGAATGAAATGTGACTTGTGTGCCATATTCATCAACTCACGATCCAATACACCATAACACAGTGATTGTAGAAGGTTCCTTATCTATTGGTGCCACCACTAAGTGATAAGGAATAATTTTTGCGATAGGTGGTGGATTGTTTTTTACCATCCTCCATGCAATAACAACAAGGTTCCATGTAATAATTTTTGAGGAAAATCTACTGAGTTTTTCCTCGCTCAACTCCCTAATTATTTTGATATGTAAGAGTTCCAAGGTAGAGATAGGGGCTGCACATAAGGTAAATTAGGGGAAAAACATATCCAAAACTAGGCACTAAGACCCCTAGCTAGACCAAAGTTTGAGTATATCACTATCCCTTCCATTTTGAAGGAGGGTGTTGAGGTAGAGACATTAGAGTGCATTAGCTCGTTGACTTAGAACCCTATACAATACAATAGGCCTCAAGAACAAGGTGATTAGGGTGTCTTATAGGCCTAAATGTCCACATCAATTATTTCAAAACTATGGGTCCCTTTATGTATATGGGTATGAGGATTATGAGGATTCATGTGGCCATGATGTATCTATAGTCAATCAGATAGTCATGGAAAATGATATGTTGAATGAAACATATCACATTGATAGTCAAACCTAAATTTTAACAAGTTCAAATTTAAAATATTAAATTTCATTTTGAAATGTTAGATGAACTAAATTACTAGATTGATTATAAAAAAATATTAGGGTCAAAGTGTCAACCCTACATTTGGAAACCCTCCACCTTCCAATTACATGACAATGTCAAGTCCACAAGTATGTAACTCATAAAAACTAATAAATATAGAATATGTGAATAGTTTAACATTATATAAATGGTAATCTTATAACTCACATTGGATTTTTAATAGGCTTATGTTGGGCCTTCGACATCAACACCAACTAGTTAAGGTCATCATCCATCTTTAACTGAGGTAAGCTTGTCTATTTTTTAATCATTAATGGTTTGCAAAATAATATTAGGTATATTTTGTTAATTTAATAGTTTGTGTATTGTCTTTATTTTCATTTATGTGTAGAGTATTTTTGTTTCACACTACCCTCACTTGTGTCATCTCACAATTTATTGCTCACTTTTCATTTTTATATAAACATGCAACAGTTTTTTTGCATGTACTTTAGATATCTCTTGTGTAACTCCATAGTTATTCGCTTTCACTACATCCATTAATATCATATCTTCAGTATGTTTTACTACTCTCACTGGGTAAGATATACATATTAGGTCCTTGGAGCCCTCTAGCCATCTAAAGGTCCTAAGTTTGAAGCCATGGTGCACAGAGTGTGGAATGGGAGACATTTCTGCAACAAGTCACTATCAAAGCTCTCTATTCACCAAGGGTTAAAATATGAAAATGAGCAAAATTACCACCAAATTTCTATTTATACCCCCTAGGGTTAGGGTTTTTACTATATACACTTACTAGTGGGTTCCAAAACCTAATTTAGCTATCCTAAAGGTTCACATTTTGAAACCTTTTCCATAAACACATTGTTTATTGTTCAAATTGATTATTAGAATAAATTTTTCAATTTTTTTTTAAAATTGGAAAAAATTTTGAGGGGGCATGAGTCTACCCTGTTTTCCTATCAATACACTAGGGCATATTTTTGAACTAAATTTCTTTGATGTGATGCGATAAACTGCATTGTATCAAAAAGGGGCAAAATGTAGATACTAAAAATTGTCCTTCACTTGTGAACACTATTTTTCTTCATCAATCCCCTTTCTTCCCTGATAATTAAATAATTTTAATTATTTGATTATTATCTAAAGTCATATTTCTTCTATTAATTAAATAATTTTAATTATTTAATTAATTCATTTATTTCCTTTTATTTTCTCCTTTTGATTAATTAAATAAATTGATGTCCCCTTTCCTCTATAATTAAATAAATCTTTGTTATTTAATTATTATCATTTTTCTACTATAATTAAATAATTATTTTAATTATTTAATTATTCATTAACCTCTTCTTCTATAAATTCAATAAATTTTATTTATTTAATTATTTGTTAATTTTTCCTTTTCTTCCACTTTTTAAATTAAAATTGTTATTTAATTAAAAAGTCAACCTCTCCCTTTCTTCTATAATTAAATAATCATTTTATTTAATTATTCACTTTCTCTCCTAAATTAAATAATTTTATAAGTATTTAATTTACTCCAACAACCTCTTTTTTTGTGTCATTCTTGTCTCTTTACATCTCAATTAATTTCTTTCCTTGATTGTATAATTTTATAATTTAATCTCAACCATCCATCCTTAACCTAGTCATATCTTTTCCCTAATTTATCCCTAACCGTATTTCATACTTAAACAATTCATTGCCAGGTGTTTAATGATTAAACTCAAGGCTTTGAATTCCATGCTAGAGAGTTGAATCTCTACTTGAATTGATAGAATGGAAAAAAAAACATTTTGAGCATCTACACAAATAAACCAAATAAGATTTTCTCATGATTTCGCTTTCACTGGTAGTGATTATGCTACGTTGAAGCCCAAAAACCATCTTCAACATAGAATCTATTTGTCAACAATGCATTAGGACATATCTATATTTAGCGAGACATGTGGTTAAGGATGCATTGGAAATGAAAGCTTTATCTTTCTGAATTTATGAATGTTGGTTCATGTACATGGTTGACAATATGGTGTCCACTTCTAAAATAAAATTAGATGAGAAATCATTTAATATTGGATCTATGATCTTTATTATATGTGTATAAAGAAATGTACTATACTTTTAGTTAATTTCTTTCTCTATAAAAAGCATCAACATTATAAAATGGATCAACATTTAAATTATAGAGAAGGTGAAATGGATTCATAAAAAGAGTTCAAAGATTTATATATATGTATTTTAATTGATGAGTTGTATATTTTTTTGTGTCTATTATAATTTTAAAGGTTGAGTTTTGATTTTAATTACAAATCTTGGTAGTAGGGAACACTGACATACTTCAAAATTGAATTAATATTTAGTACTATTCTACATATTTCTTGCATAAGAGAATTCAAATTTTTGAAGATGTGAGTGCCTTCTATTAGTCTATATGGGGTGATAGAATTCAATTGAAGATCATCTCCCAATGACTGCATCATTTTTTCCTTATTATTCTATTTTTATAAGGGTTTGAGTATACATGTTTTGATCCTTATTATTCTACCATTGTGTGTGTTGGCCATTTTTGCTAGGTAGTTTATCATGTATTCAAATGTACATACCTTTAAATTTGGTAGGTCTAGTATTGCATATCTCACCGATTTTAGGAATTCCTAAACTTTGACACATATGTTCTTCCATCATTCATGCTCTCATGTCTTTCTATCCTATGGATAGGGGTGTACTGTCTATGGAGATGTTTCATCATGTATGCACTTTTCCATCTATATAATTTGTTAATTATTTTCATTCTCTTTGAGCACACCAAGATCACTCAATTTTTATGTTCATCTTGATCATTGTTTTCCTATGGCTGACTTGATGGTGATTTTCATGAGCATGAGGGTGATGGGACTACACATTATTTAGCTATTAATTTTTCTATTGAGAGTTATAATCTTAGCATTTCTAATATAATTTTTATTTATATTCATATTATCTTAATCATATATTTTGTGCAAAGTCTAAATATATAGATGCTCATTTTTACCCATTTAAACACCAACTTTCACATTATTTCAACTACATCATGAGTATATTAGACACCTTACATAGTTTTATTGACAATCATTAGTAAAGAATTCAAAATCAAAGCTTATACTATTGAGATATTGAATAATTTATTTGATTATGCCATATTCACTTACCCTTCATCATGTGGAATTGTATCATCCTTTCTTGTAAAGTACAATAGTAGAGATGATCCATCATTTCATTTATGGTCCTTCCAAACTTTATGGTTCGCGTATTCCATCGATGATCATTATTTCAAACAAGTTTTAATAGTAGGTTTGCAATCACATAGTTTCATTCCATGTTACTTGCTTCTATAAAAAAAATTGTGGAT
This sequence comes from Sequoia sempervirens, assembly GCA_007258455.2. Classification (NCBI taxonomy): domain Eukaryota; kingdom Viridiplantae; phylum Streptophyta; class Pinopsida; order Cupressales; family Cupressaceae; genus Sequoia; species Sequoia sempervirens. The sequence continues at coordinate 10,936 of VDFB02334664.1, read as the reverse complement.
TTCACTAATGTTTTCATTGAACAGTTTCACTACAATATTGAGCCTTAGACAACTTATTCTCAATCATACACTGTAAACAAGAAAATGATGGGATAGTTAGAATATTTTTATCTTGAGATTTCAAACTTTGACTACTAATTGAAATTTTACACTATGAATGGTGACCTTAAAAGTTTATTTATTGATGGTTTATTCTCACTCACAATGAAATGAAGTATTTTGAAAGTGTTATCATTTATTTTTAGATTTTTGTGTGCAAATGTGAACATGTTTTTTTAGAAAATGTTAGATTATCATATCATATTAGTAACATTTCTTCTCATTCCCATGTGTAGAAGGTTGGATTTATTTATATTCATAATGAGAATCATCTTGATGATGTCAGTTTAAATAGATGAGAACTATATGAGGATAGTTCACAACATTGCAGAATCCCAAATATAAGATTGAAACAACTTTTGACACACAAAATTATCACTTTACCTCTTGTTAATAGACATATCTATAAAACATTTGCATACTTTTCATCACATTTATAATTATTATATAAATATTTTATAGATAATCAAATAAAATTGTTTGATTTAACTGCACTAATTAATAGATTGGCATGAAGATTGTATTTATCACTTCATAAATAAATTGAAAAACATAAGAATATGTTATATTACATTTTTTTTGTGGAATGTAGGGACTTCATTTTAATTTAGTTGGCCTATCATTTGTTATTAATACATGTTGGAATGGATGGGGAAGTTTGTTTGAAATGTGGTGGTTGGAGTGGACAGTGATCATCTCAACACCAGTGAGCAGAAGCATTGATAAACATTCAAAGCTAAATATGGAGAGGATGGTGAACCATTTAATATGTAATAGATTAAATTCAATTCTTTGAATTTGGTTCTATAGAGTTGAATCTTTCATTTAACATAAAAAATGGGCTAATGCTTTTTAGAGGTCTAGAAATTTGTCGATCCAAACAAGTAAATAATGTTGTACAAATAAGTATTCGCAATAACCATGTTATTCTCTTTTAGCAGGAGTAAATATGTCAGTCTGAAACCCAAAAACCATGTTCAGCGCAGGTTCCAGTTAAATTGGCATATTTATATATTTGTCTAGAGATGCATTTTTCAAGGATGTGGTAGGCAATCACCTTCTGATTATGATTGTATGAAATGGTTTAGTCCATTCTTTACTTTTGATCTTATGAGACCATTAACTTTGAATAAAGAGATTAAATATGTAAGATAAATTTTAGGATTCAATACAATTATTGAGTTTAGAATGTTAATATTTTCATTAATTTATGTTTTCACAATGTTCTAGCAATTATTAGGGTGAACACACAATAGTATTTATCACTTTGAGAGCACCAGAAATTTTAATGGTGAGTGGTGAAATAACTTCCTACACTTTCATTTGAAATTGGGTTGGAAATTACCTTCAAACCAAGGAATACATTTTTCAAAGAAATTTTAATTATTATCTCTCTAATGAGAAAGCACCTTCATTCAAAGGTCACCTTCAAACAAAAGTATTTTTTAATATTTTTATAAAATGAATGTAAATCCAATGTTTTTCTTTTTCATCACATTACTCGCTTTGCTTTGAAAAGGACACCAATTGTAGGGATAAGTCTTCCCACTTTTGAGTGACCAAGAGAGTGAATATTGAAGAAAAACACTGAAAAAAGAAATGCAAACATAAAATCAGACGCACATATTTGCTCACTACATGCTGGTGCACCAAAAATTACTATATTGCAAAAATCTTTACATTAATCCTCTTATATAGAGGAGTTATAGAAATTTCTAGATTATGGAAGTAGAGTTCACGAGAAGCCTCAGGAAGCTTCCAGATAATGAGCGTTCATACAACATTTAATGTTTCACTTGTTTCCTATTGGTTAGGTGCTAGTAACTTCCAAAACATGTGAAGGTCACTAGAAGATTCATTATCGGTGGGAGAAATTAATCTTCCAACACTTCCCCTTAATTTCAACCACACATAATTTTGTCATCTGTAGACTCACTAAATCATTTTCTTGCATAATCTAAAAGGATGGGTCCCGGCCTAAAGCCTTGTTAGGTACACATTTACATTTAGTTAGTCACTATATGATCTGATCATCAAATATTGAAATTTTATTTTTGAAAATTCTATTTTTCAAATTCCATACTTGCTCACTGAATTTTTGATCTACAATCCAATTTCTTCCTTTTTGGAAGTAAGCTATTGCACTTTGCTGCAAAATTTTTAGTTTTATCCTATTCTTGATCATGATCTTTGATCTTGGTGTCTTCATGCACCTTCACCTCCATCTGACCTTCAAATGACTACAATTTTCATGATGTCTTTCAATACAATGATTTCCTTTGAAGAAAATTATCTCACTTTTCTCAAATATTCAAACTATCTTTAAGATCTTCAGATCTTTTCTCAAACATTTTCTTTGTTGATAACTTTAAACAATTTTCATATCCTCAAACCATTGATTTTTAAATCTTCAATATTCAATCCAAAAGTACATCAATGTTTGCATAATGTTTTACAATGATCAAACTTCTCTTGTTTGCTATCTTTGATGATATGTGAATTGTTATACTTGAACAATCTTCTGATCATACCTGTGATCTTCTTCCAACCTGGTCCACATACCCATCCACAATCCATTTTCATATTTCAGGACTACTATTGATTCATTCTTCCAATCTTTGTTCAAACACATTTTCTTGCAATGATTCTTTAATCCACATATACTGCAAGAATGTAAATCCCAACATTTTTCCTTTGTATGACCTTTTTCTGTTACAATGTGAACATTGCTTACACTTCATTTCTTGAATGAATTTGCTTGAACTTGGAACCCTTGTATCATTCTTTCCTCTACCTGTGCCATACCCCAAGCCTTCATACTTGAGCCTCATAACTAGTTCAATAGGATTTCTCATTCCTTGTTCATGTTTTCCTAAGCCTTGACCTGTGCAACCCATTCTTTTCATAATTTTTAAACCAACATTATTTTCACTACAACTTTTATCGAATCAAATGCATTATCTTCACAACTAACAAGATTCTCAATCTTATTAACATGTTTATCTTCATCACAAACAACTTCAACAAAAACACACTTATCAAATGATAAACTCAAATCTTTTGTACTACAAGAAACATCACATACCAATTTCTTTGACTTCAAACTTTCATTTTATTTATTTAATTTTGACATTTCCTTCTTGTATAAGCCATTCTCTTCTTCTAATTTAATGATTTCCTTCATTTGAAAATTGTTTGCTTCTTCTAATATCTTTAGTTTGTGTTCTAAGTTATTAATCAATTTTACTCTTTGTTCTAACTCTTCATTCCTTTTCTTAATCTCATCAAACAACTTAAAATTTTCTTCTAGCTCTTTATTATTCTTCTCAACTTGCCACAAATCTTTTAAAAGTTCATCAAACAGCATTAGCTTTTCTTCTAACACTTTATTCTCACTTTTAACTTTATCTAATTCATTATCAAGATCATAAATTTTCATCACTTGTCCACTGTTCTCAATTGAAATCTTAAGTAAATCTTTTAACAATTCAAAATTGTGTTTCTTAGCATCTAACAATTCCTCCTCCAAAACATCTCTCTTTTTTAACCGTTTTACCAACTTTACCCATTGATTCAAGAAATTTAAACTCATGTTATACACTTTATTGTTCTTTCAACACAACAATTTACATTTCCTTCAACAACTACACCTGCCTTCAACCTTTTGACAATTTCCTTCAATATCTACAATTTCTTTCTTTCACTGATTTGACTATTTTATGTCTTGTCTTGACACCTACAACTCTCTACATTTTTCACACTCCTTTTATAATATTCCATAAAAAAAACTAATCTTCAAACACTTCTCTTTACTTTTAATTCTAGACTTCTAAATTTGCAAGCCAATCATGTCATATAACACCAATAAAATATGTAACCATCAGCCATTATGAACTCTAACCACATATTTTAATATCTCTCTATAAAAATTCCTCAATATAACCATCCAAAGTATGTTATTTAACATTATCAGGCAAAGCAAACAAACAACAATATTTAGTGATCTTCCAATAGAAAGCAACTTTGTATCTACAAAACAACACAAACTACAATGATCTCCTTTTTGATTAGTGGCTCTAGCAACACATGAAACATTCCTTGAATGTCTTTCTTGAATGGCTTCTCTAGAAGCTTCAGTGGCTTGACATAGACTGTTGCGATCCAAACAACAACCTCAACCACCTTTACAATGATTTCCTTAGCATTTGTGTTCCATTGATTTGACACAAACAAAATAGAGAACAATCCTCCATATATCTCCAATAGCAGTTTCAATGATTTCTGCAAACAAACTTGCATCGCACCTAACAACAATCTCCTTGGGTCCTTCTATTTCACTCTTCCTAGCTCTTTAAACTATGATATCTTTAAACAACACTAATCTCTCATTTTTGTGACTGCAAAAAAACTCTTCATCTCCTCCTACAGCTATTCATCTTTTTGTTGCGAATGAATTAGACTTGGGAATTGACTTGAAAATTATGTGCTCTTTTTCCCTAAGCAGACTCCTACATGCATATCAACTTTCAAATCTCCTTTACAATGACATCAATCTCATTTTATTTTGACACTGGCTAGACTTGTCTTCAGACTAACACTCACTTAGATCTCGCTGCACTTCTTTTGGTAAGACTATGACCTTGTTCTCACCCTAGGCTGGAATCGAATGGCTCATACTGGAGACAATGATTTCTCATTTTCTTCTCATGGCTACAAACCATTGGCTCTAATACCATGAATAAAAACACTAAAAAAAGGCATGCAAACATAAAATCAGACACACATATTTGCTCACTACATGTTGGTACACAAAACATTACTATATTGCAAAAAGTGTTATATTGATCCTCTTATATAGAGGAGTTATAGAAATTTCTAGATTATGGAAGTAGAGCTCACGAGAAGCCTGGGGAAGCTTCCAGATAATGAGCACTCATACAACATTTACTTTTTCACCTGTTTCCTATTGGTTAGGTGCTAGTAGCTTCCAAGAACATGTGAAGGTCACTAGAAGATTCATTATAGGTGGGAGAAATTAATTTTCCAACCAATATCACCCAAAAATAACATGTGGTCATTAAACAAAGGCCATGAATAGAAAATTTGTGACATGGATAAAGGTAAGTGTATAAAGATGGTGGACCAAAAAGTGGTCATCTCACCTTTTTGGCCCCCTATAGACCTCAACATGAGCACATTATAATGCACTCGCATTATGGTTTGTTGATCATAGAAACACCAAATCTGAATTTTGTTTTCATTTTTGCCTTTTTCATTGCAAACTTGTGGCCTACAAACACATTGAAGTGTTCTTGTGTTCTTTGAGACCCTAATCTTTGTTTTTCACTCACCAATTCATCACCAAAATGTGACCACAATAATGCCAAGGTTGAAGAGGTGAATATTTTTAGTTATTTTCTAAAAAAATTGTATTAAATATATAGATTCAATTAGTTTTTTATTAGAATTTATTTACTTTTTTAGGAGCTGAGAATGCACCACTAAATGATCAAAACCTTGATTCACCTCCTCATCAAAATCATCCTGAAGAACAACCATAGCAAACCCATCCTTCAATAACTCAACATCCTTAAGAAATGAAAGAAAACATAATAAGGAAAATAAAAAATAATAGAAGAGAACTTGAGGGAATAATTACAAGGTTGAAATATTTGACAACAAATTCACATAGGTCCAGCCTTGTCAAATCACTACAATCCATTGTCTCTCACATAGAATTAGTGAGTGGGAAAATAAATAGTTGGTGTAACAAGAGGGAAGAACTTGTTATAGTAGATGTATGTACTCCCACAACTCCATGAATCACCTACAATGATAAACCTATCACACTATGAAGAAATAAGCAAGATATGATTGCCCAACATCTCAGATCTGATGTAAACACCAATTTGCATTATGTGAACAACTATTGCATTGAATATGTTGCCATAGCGAATTAAATACAATTACAATAAATCAATCCTTATGAAAAAGATGAAAGCTAACCCTAGATTAGGGTTAGATTAGAACATGAAAAGTGTCCTCATAGGAATGAATGAGACATGTTCTAATATTAGAGGCTCTAATTATGCAAAAAGCAACTAATTAATTAAAGAAACTAATGAAATAAAAGCACTCCTAATTTTAGCTTAAGTGTAATAAAGCATAAATTGACCCAATTAATTAATGATTAATTAACTAATTGGGTGATGAATTTATTACTCTAACATCCCCCCTTAAGATGAACTAGGGAGAAGCTAAACTATGATAAAGAAATACATGAATGGATGCATGAATAGGTCCTGCCCTAATTGCTAATGAGGTACCCATGTACAACATACAGATCTCTCACAAAAGGAGAAAGGGAGAAAAACACATGGGAATAAAGTTCCCCTCCAAAAGAGAGAAAAGAAAACAATGTAATGCACTAATAGAAGGATAGAAGGTGGATTACATGATACCCCCCAAAGACAACTTCTATCACATAAGTACATATACAATGGTATCCATAAGGGAGATAGAAAGAGACTAGAAGGCCCCCCCACAATGAAGAAAATCATGTCGCAATGGTGGATGCCTGATGTAGAATCCAGAAAGAGATCCTAAAGTGACAAATAGCATTCCTCCCCTTGGGAAGAAACGGATCCAAAGGATGATGTCGAAGAAACCTTGTGAAGAGTGATGAACCAATATGTCTCAAGATGTGTGCCTCTGAAAGTTTCTCACATATCGACATGTCATAAAGTGATGATGGCGATCCAAGATCCTGTGAAGACTAATGTATAAAAATTTACAAAGGCGATGAAGATTGTGGGCCAATAGTGATGATGTGGCTATCAACAAAGAGGAGATGAATGTCCTCAAAGTAATCCTCTAGATTTGTAATATAGGACTCTACAAACAAGGATGATATGTTTGTGAGATATGAATCCCAAGTAGCTATTTCTGGAAGATGCATGATGTCCTACTGCATTGAATCAATAGGGGCCAAGGATGTGGGGTGCTGCTACAATACTGTGTCTCACTTTTGGGATGTGTTGATTTTTGCCTGAAATCACTATTTTTAGAAAAAACTAATGATTTAAGTCTTGAGAGGCTCCATCTAAAGGGTTTTAATTAAATACGGATAAATAAGACCTCCTTAGATCAAACCCCCTTGGATATAACCCCTATAGTATTAAATCATACCCACAATGGAGTCTCCTTCACAACTATCAAAATGTTGGCAAAAAACCACTTTTTCTTTATCTTTTGAGGGATTAAATAAAATCATTTACAAATTATATTTTTCAAGATTGTAGCCCTTGAAACTAGCTTTCCAACAAGTATAGGTTTGATATATTTTCATTTTATCATGTATTTAATTTTCAATTTATAGTAAACATAGGTTTTTTTTTTAACATCAAGCTCTTTGTTGTGTAGAGGTGGAAAAAATAGTAAACCACTGTAAAAATAATTCAAAAAATTCCCATTCCCTAGATATTGATTTCCTTGTTTCACCCAAAAAATAAAAATTGGATTTTGATATATACACAAAAATTTAGGTTGTACGACACACACATATGTCTAAATTATAGTTACAGTGACTTCAAAAATTAATTTAAAAAAAAATATGCAACAAAAAATTATGAAAAAATATTCTTTCCCTAGATATTGATGTTGAGAAACTATATTCCACAAATTAGAATTTAATCATTTATAGAAAAAAAATTATTTTGTACAACACAAATGTTACTTTCTAAAAGTGTTGTTTTCTATCTGAAACCAGTTATTAAAGGAGATGTTGAAAGATTCATGATTTATTTTGAAAATTTTGAAAAAAAAATAAATTTAGAATCTACACACAAATTTCCACAAATCACTAGTTCACATCATCTTCAAATTCTTTATGGTTTAGCTGCTATAGGTCTCAGAAGATGAAGATGCGGTTAAAAATATTGATGTAAATGTCCATCTTGGGAAAAAAGTAAAACTGTGATTTCACCCTGTGGCAATGTCAAAATGATCAAGAACAACAAGATATACTAATGTAGTCTTGATTTGAAGAGTGGGAACATGAATGTCTTTGGAAAAAAGATATACTCAACCTCCTCTAAAGTATCGTCATCAAAGGGTATGGAATTTGCATCTGCAATAGGGATAAGACAATCCGCAGTAGGATCCTCTGGGTATGGAGAGATATGAGGGTCTCCACGGATCTCCCAAAGATTTTTCCAAAGTATTTGGGGACATTCAATGTCTAATACAACATACATAGTGTCAAGATCAACACTAGAACATATAACCCCTACAATATGATCTACAATGATGCCCCATACTAAAAATCTCCTTGGTGTGTCTGGTGTAGGTATGAGTTCATATAGATAAAGAAAAATATCAAGCCACCTGAGATGTGTTAGGATGCCATTTGGCCAAGACTCATAATTTTCCTTGTCCAAGTTGATCACAAAAGGATGAACAGAAAAACCCATGATACTCACTCAATAGAAAAAATTAGAGAATAAAACCCTTGGTACTGATCTGACAAATGGAGGCCTTTTCTGACGAAATGAAAGGAAAACCTGACTGTTTTGGTAGCTCTAGACTCAATGATAATGCCAACTTTACTCCATGATGTTAGTGTAATTAATATTTGATTACACTTGCATAGCTTTACTTAGGTATATTTTAATTCCTAGGTTTATTATTCTCATCCTTATCCTGTTGAGCTATCTTGCTTTTATAAAGCAAATCATCTCATGTAATTATGAATTCCTGAATAATAATATTTTGCACATCTTTTGCAAAGCTCTTGCTTTTTCTGATTTTCTCTTCTATGGAAGGCTTTTCTGGTTTGCATTTTAGATCTTGGTTTCTAACATGGTATCATAGCCTTGATTTGCAACCCCTTCTCATATTTTTGAGAAAATCATTATAGAGTTTTTTCGGGATTCCTTAAGGGTATCATGCCTTGAGTTCATTTATGAGGCATTTTGGATCAGATCAAGCTTCACCATTGGATTTACAGCACTGGAAAAAGTCAGGATTGGCTTTTGTTTTGCAGATTTTGGTCATTGCTTGCCAGATCCATGAGGGTTTCAAGCTGGGAGATTTTTCGTAAACTCTAGAGGTAGCCGATTTTTCAGAGCAGTTTGGGCACAAACGAAGGTCACCATTGAATTTGCAGTGGCCAAAAACCCTAAGATCTCCCTTTCTTTCATCGATTTTGGAGAAGTTGGTTCGGACGGCAAAAAAAATTTGCCAAGGAGGTCGTACGGCCTCCACAGCATGCAAACTGAGGCACAAATTTCAAAAAAAAAAAAACACATGTTTTGGAAATTGCATCAGCGCTCCCCATATAAATCAGCCCCACCACCAGATGGCCACTGGTCCGCCATCGCCACAGGTGTCCACCGCCCAAGCACTGCTAGGTCAAGCTCAACCCTCGCGGGCTCCCACCAACAAGCTGCGGGTCCTATAGGGTACCGGGCGCTATGCGACTAGCCCCCGGCCGGCCCTTTTGCACCCTGCATGGTCATATGTATGACCAGGGTCTCTACCCCCAGCATCTGCCCTCCAACCCCTGGTCGCACATAGGACCAGGGGCAGAAATTTGTTTAGCCCCTTGGGGGCCCTATAGGCTTTATTGGCCATTTTGGAGCAACTTTCACTAAATCGGGTGTATTTTTTGCGTACGATGTCCGTTTTTCACAAACAAGATACTGTTGGAAAGCTAATTTGGACACCAATCCAGTGGTTTAAGTTTTTTTTACCATATTTTGGTACAGATTTATTTTTCAGGTCCTTGAACTCAGATGAAGTTTTTTCCGCTTCAGAGGGTATATCTTTTGACTCGGTGATCCTTTTTTCATCATTCTTGCGGTGTTGGAAAGCTGGTTCAGTCCTCTACACAGATATGAGGTCTATTTTTATTTTCTATTATGCATGATTAGAATTATCTATTTTTACATTCATTGGGTTATTATAATAAATGAATTGAGATAAAGTTCCATCAGGGGGTTTCTTGCATAATAATCTGATTAGAGTGTGCATGCACTTTGATCTTCATCTTTTTTTATGGAAACTCGCATGGATTATCTGGTTTCCTAGTTTCTTTTGGACACTTTTTTTCTCTTTCTTGACACATATTAGATTCACATCGATTCACACTTTAGATTGGGAGTTTATGTTTCTTGATCCGCATTGGTTCATATCATTCTCAGTTTGAGGGCCATGTTTTTATGGTTAATATTCTAGAGTCTTTAAGGTACTTTTTCCCATGGAAGATTTTTAGTCTCAGTTTGGCATTGGCATCAAGATACATAGTTTCTAGATTCTTTCATCATATCATCTACTGTTGCTTCACAGATTCCAAGGTTGTTCCAGTTTGTGATTTTTCCAGTGTTATGTGGAATTGGGTTTGTTGTCACATTATTATGATTCTACTTTGGTATCTTGTAGACAAAAGTATCTTTCCTTGCTTGTCAAATTTCAGTTCCATTGTTACTCCATAGTGTTCTTCTAGTGCTTCTTTGTAGCAGTCATCTCATTGTAGGGGGTTTTGTCCCACTAGGTTTTCCTTCTCTACCTCATTATTGTATTTGTACTTGGGTACCTAATCAGGCCTTGTTGTCAGGACCCATTCATGCTTTCTTGCATTCATCTTAGTTTTTACCTACATGCTTTGTTAGTCTCCCTAAGTTGCACTTATGGGGGTTGTTAGTGTAATTAATATTTAATTACACTTGCATAACTTTACTTAGGTATATTTCAATTCCTAGGTTTATTATTCTCATCCTTATCTTGTTGAGCTATCTTGTTGCTCAAGATAAGATTAGGGTTATGCATATCTTACTTT